>PVJO010011867.1:0-57899 GCA_004026905.1 Hystrix cristata | reverse complement strand
GCACCACCACACCTGGCTAAATCTAGCAGCTTTGACATTAATGTTGCTTCCTTTGTATCCACAAGATGATGATAAATGAGGAACCATAATCCTTCAGAGGATGAATAATTCTTCTCACTCTAGAGTCCTGTGGACTGAATTTGTGTCACCTCCAAACTCACCCGATGAAGCCCTAACTCCCAGTGTGGTGGCGTTTGGTGGAGGGTTTTGGGGGTATGAGTAGGCTTATAGGAGGTCAAGGGAGGAGCCATTTATAATCCCAGCACTCTGGGAGGCTGAGGCAGGATCACAATTTCCAGCCCAACCTGGTCAATTTCATGAGACTCTGTTTCAAAATAAAAAATAAAAAATAAAAAAAGGGCTGGAAAAGAGTTCAGTGTGAAGGCCCTGGGTTCAATCCCCAGTAATGAAAAAAAAGTGTAGAGCCCCATGGTGGGTGCTTAGTGCCCATAGAAGAAGACACAAGATCCCCCCTCCCTCCCCAATGCACCCCGTGAGGATTTGGCCCCAAGCAGCAATCTGAACCAGGAAGAAGGTGCCCACAAGATCTGCAACACCTCCATCCCAGACTTCCTGGCCTCCAGAACCCTGAGAAGTATTTGTCATTGAAGCACTCGGTCTGTGGCATTTCCTCATAGTTGCCTGGAGAATTAGGGCACAGGTGGAGGGAGAGGCCTGGATAGGATAAATCCTTTATGTAAGGATACGCAGTTGGTGGGTAAAAGACAAGTATCCCGTCATATTTGTCTTTTCCCCGGGTTCCCTTACATTTCTCCTGGGACAACAATTTAGAGAGCTGGGAATAATAGTGAGGAAGAGAGAAGATGGTCACACCTGAGTTCTGAAAGGGGGTGCCCTTCGGCCAAGTCATGGACGGGACAGGTTCTCGTGGCCAAGGACATTCTCATTGTTTTGGAGATAGTGGGCTCTGCTGAAGTGAAATGGCAGCTTTAGTAAACACTGGAAGGGGAAAGATAATGATTTCTTATCTGGAAAATTTTTGATTTAAAGGGAAACTTTTGGTTGACCTTAGAATTTCTGGTCGGGCATGGTGGCACACACCTGTAATCCCAGCATTCAGGAGGCCAAGGCAGGAGGATTGCCACAAGTTTGAGGCCAGCCTGGGCCACATGGTGAGTTCAAGGCCAGCCTGGACTACGTACTGAGACCCTGTCTCAAAAACAAACAAACAAAAACCCTTAGAATTTCTAAGACAGTTCAGAAAAGATATATAAGACAAAAATACAAATATTAGTTCTTTTCTTATTTAATGATCATAGGATCACTCATCTTATCCTTGCAACTGGTGAGTGTCTTCCACTTAAAGAAATAACTCAGCAAGGTTTTATGTTTTGTTTTGTTATTTTTGTTTCTGTAGTGGCAATTGGACCTGGGGCCTTTGCACTGAGCTACATCCCCAGTACTTTTATTTTTTATTTTAATGGTACATTTTAGACATACATAGTGATAACATTTATCATAGGGGATTTGTACCTGTACATTATATATCTTGTTGCTTCTTTTTTTCTCATTCTCCTCCCCTCCCTTCACCTCTCTCCCCCCTTATTTACAACAGCTTTGTTTCCATTTTTTCCTTTTATTTCTTGTTTCTCTTGTCCCTCTGTTCCTTCCCCCCTCCTTGTTCCCTTTCCCATTTGAACGCTTTCTTCCCTTTCACAATATACTACATTTTAGTCTTTATTTACACTTTCAATTTGTCATACCTGAGAAACAATGTGGTATTTAAACATGTGTGTCTGATTTATTTCACTTAAGAGTATGGCTTCAAGATGCATCCATTTACCTAGAAATATCTCAAGCTTATAATTCTTTATGGCAGAGCAGTACACCATTGTACAAAAAAAAAAAGCCAAAAAACACATTTTCTTCGTTCATTCCTTGGTTGATGAGCATTTGGGCTGTTTCCAATATTTAACTATTACAAACTGTGCTGCTATAAACATGGGCGTGCATGTATTACTGTGGTATGATGCTTTTAATTCTTTTGGAAAGATACCAAGAAGGGGAATAGCTGGGTCAAATCGAACCTCTAGTCCTAGTTCCCTGAGGTATCGCCACACTGACTTCCATAGTGGTTGCACCAGTCTGCACTCCCACCAACAGAGGAGAAGGGTTCCCTATTTTTTTTATCTTTGAGACAGGTCTCACTAAGTCTCTCAGTTGCCCAGCTGGGTTTGAACTTGCAATCTGCCTGCCTCAGCCTCCCAGACAGCTGTGTTTACCAGGTGCACCACCACACCCAGCTACAAAATAAATACTTTTAGGATTTGCGCAGAAGCTCTCTGGTTCTCTGTGAGTGGATCTAAGAGTTTAAAGGCCTAAATTTGCAGCGGTCTTTTTCTTCTGGAGCTTGGGGCAGGGTCTTGCTATGTATCCCAGGCTGGCCTGGAACTCACAACCCTCCTCTCGCCTCCGCCTCTTGAGCGCTGCAGTGCTCGCTTCGGCAGCATACACTGTTGAGTACTGCAATCGCAGGTGTGTGCCACCGTGCAGTGTTCTTTCAATAAGTGTGCTGGTGTACTCGAAGCCATCACACTCCATTGTCCGCTGGCCATTGTTGGTACCATAACAGACATTTGCAGCAGCCCTGGGATCCTCCAAAACACTTGCTGCACTTGGAACTTATTCCAATCCAAACGGATTATTACGTGTGCTTATCTCTGAAGTCACTGCACACTCTGCCTTACTAGCACCCATTTCTCACTGGCAAGAGCTCCTCACTGTTTTTATTTTTATTTACTTATTTATTTTTTTGGTGCTGGGGATCAAACTCAGGGCCTTGCGCTTGCAAGGCAGGTACTCTTAACCACTGAGCTGAATCCCCAGCCCCTCATCACTCTTTTTAAAACCACGAAAGAACCAGACCATCCCCCAAAACTCATCTATGAGAATCTACTTCTGGTTACCAATATCTGTGTCAGCAAAGGTACACTCAGGAGACACAAATCACACTGGCTATTTTCACAGAAATGATTGAATATAAAAATTTATTTAGATATGACTTTTAAAAAATGTATTTAGAGGGCTGGGGATTTAGCTCAGTGGTTAGAGTGCTTGCCTTGCAAGCACAAGGCCCTGAGTTCAATCCCCAGCACCAAAAAAAAAAAAAAATGTATTTAGATAAGAAAGTTAGTAACTAGGAATCTGAAAAGACAAAAGGTCCAGGTATGGTGGCTCATGCCTGTGATCCCAGTACTCTGGGAGGCTGAGACAGGAGGAATAGAAGTTCAAACCCAACCTGGGCAATTTAGCAAGTTAGTGAGACCCTGTCTCAGAAGAAAAATGGGCCAAAGACATAGCTCAGTGTGAAGGCCTTGGCTTCGACCCCTAGTACTACCAAAAAAAAAAAAAAAAGCCCTTCTGTCCTGGGACAGGACAAAGAGGATAAATGTGAGAGTTATTGAAATGAAACAAATGGGTGAGGGGCCCAGTGGAGATGAACCCAAGATGTGTTGGTGGGAGGACTCTGAACTCAGAGGACCACCAGGGCCCCCTTCTCAGAGAGGGGGTGCTGTCTCAGTGGTCTGGAATCTCTGTGGTGTGTGAGTTTGGAAAACCCAGAAGCTACATTTAGCTGCTGCTCCAGGAAGGCCCTGCTCTAACACGCTTGGAAAAGAAGATTTGCTGGTGGGAAGAGGAAACTAACAGGAAGTAAGCAGAGAACAAACTAGAAGGAGTAAGTCCCTGTTTCTTCTCTGGGTGGCTGGAGTGCCTGTAGTGTCCCCCTATCGGCAGAGGCCTACAGCCACTTGGAGATGTAGATACGGGACTTTATAAGGTCCCAGGCCCAGGTCCCCCAAGTCCAGTATAAGAGAGTAGATCTGAAGCTAGGATATAAAAGCGTAACAACTGGCACACACAGTAGGAGTATGTGCCAAGGACTGGCGAAGATAACTAATCCAATCCCATAACCCTAAGGCCCAAATAAATTTTTTTTTTTTTTTTTTTTTTTTCTGGGGATTGAACTCAGGGCCTTGTGCTTGCAAGACAAGCACTCTAATCACTGAGCTAAATCCCCAGCCCCCCAAATACATATTTTTTAAGAGTACTTGAATATATTGAAAGTCAAATTTTTTTTTTTTTTTTTTTTTTGGTGGTGCCGGGGATCGAACTCAGGCCCTTGTGCTTACAAGGCAAGCACTCTAATCACTGAGCTAAATCCCCAGCCCCAGTCAAATTATTTTTTGTGTGAAAGTTTGTGTGAATCCTGCTTCAAACTCAGTCGCTTTTAATGCAAATTCAGTCAAAATTCCATTGGGATCATATTTTAAAAGGATTTGATACAATTATTCTGAAAGTTGTCTAAAGAAATAAATAGAGGAGCGAAACAAAGATTTTATTTTTCCCTATAGAAGTGTAGTAAGGAGAATCTGAAGTCAAGATATAAAAACATAAGGTAAACTGGGCATGGCAATGCATACCTATAATCCTAGCACTGTGGGGAGGTGAGGAAGGAGGATGGCAAGTTTGAGCCCAGGCTGGACTACATAGCAATTTAACAAGATCCTGTCTGAAAATAAAAAATAAAAAAGAGATGGGAGGCTGGGGATTTAGCTCAGTGGTTAGGGTGCTTGCCTTGCAAGCACAAGGCCCTGAGTTCAATCCCCAGCACCAAAAAAAAAAAAAAAAAAAAAAAAAAAAAAAAAGAGAGAGAGATGGGAATATAGCTAAATGTGAAGGACCTGAATTCAAATTCCAGTAATGCAAAATAGATAAAATGTATTGTAAGGTTAAAAAATATATATACATAAATAAAGTTAATACAAACACTTCATATACAAAAGTACTTGACAAATATGTCAGCATAAGGCAACTGAGAATAGTGAAATTATTCAAAATAGGCATGTGGAGAGAAAAGATGAAGACAGAGCTCAAATGATAGAGCGCTTGCATACCAAGCGCAAGGCCCTGAATATGATCCTCAGCAACCCCCAAAAAATATTAAAAAGAATTTGTTTTTGAAAAAAAAAAAGAAAAGATGAAGACAGAGAGAACACAGCCATCTACAAACCATTTTCCAATGGATATGTGGGCTGCTGCCATCTTTTTTCTGATGTGAATGATGTCGTTATGAATACAAGTGTACAAATACCTATTTGTGTCCCCGCTTTCAATTCTTTGTATTAGTCACCTTTCTGTTGTTGGGACCAAATATCTGACATACACAACCTAAGGGATGAAAGATTCATTTTGGTTGACGATTTAAGAGGTTTCTGTTATGACTGGTGGGCACCAAGGAAGAAACATCATGGCAGAAGGTCTGGCAGAGGAAAGGCGCCTCCCTCCATGGCAGACAGGAAACAGAAGGTAACAGGGGAAGAGCAAGAGACAAGTTATATCTTTTGTTTGTTTTTTCATTTTTGGGTGTTTTGCTTGTTTGTCTGTTTGTTGAGACAGTATCTCGCTATGTAATTCCACCTGGGCTTGAACTCACTAGATAGCTCACTATATCAAACTCATGGCAATTCTCCTGCCTCAGCCTCCTCCTGAGTGTTGGGATTACAAGTGTGCATCACCAACTCGGCCAAGTTATACCTTTGTAGATTTTTTTCCAAATTTTTTCTTGCTAATTTGATATATGCTAATCCAACTAGAGGATTGTGATAGTTAACTGATTGTGTTAATTTGAGTAAGAAATACCCAACTGGTTGGATCAGCATAATTCTGGATGTGGCTGAAGGGATTTATTCAAAACAGAAGACCCACCTTGGGTGTGAATGGCACTACCAATAGGCTTGTCACTTGAATGGAATGAAAGGGATATAAAGAAGGAAGCCTCAAAAAAAAAAAAAAGGAAGGAAGGAAGGAAGGCTCACTTCTGTTTCTTCAGATGAGCTCTAGTCTTCATCTTCACCTTGGATGATGTCTACTGGCTTCCAGCATAAACCCTTCAGCCTCCAGCGCAGAACACTGGGACTCCTGACACAGACCCACACAGGCCACAATGGTGAGAGCCAGGCCTTGGACCTTTGAGTGGATCCTTTGGATCTCCAGCAGTCGGACAGCCCTTTCGCACTTTCTACACTCGATTCTGTAAGTAGCCATTGTAAGCCTGTCTTGTAAATCCTTATATATCTTTGTTTTGTTTTGTTTTGTTTTTTTGAGACAGGCTCTCGTTATGTAGTTTATGCTGGCCTTGAACTCACCATGTAATCCAGGCTGGCCTCGAACTTGCAGCAATCTTCCTGCTTCAGCCTCCTGAATGTTAGGATTATGGGGATGCACTGCCACACCCGGCTAACATATATCTTCCATTAAATCTGTTTCTCTATTAAGTACTGATTGATACAGGGACTAATTCAGGTATCACACACCCTTAATCCATATTCACACACCATAGATCCAACCACCTCTGAAAAGCCCCACTTATGAGCACATAGGCTTTGGGGGGACATCTAGATACAAACCATAACAGTGTTATTGAGCATCTTTGCATGTATGTATTAGAAAGTTCTGTATCTTCTTTGGAGAAATGCCTAAAAAGCCCTTTGTTCATTTTTAAATTGGTTTGTTTTTTGTTGTTAAATTGTAGGAGTTCTTTTTACATTCTGGATATTAACCTTTTATCAGATAGATGATCTGTAAATATTTTCTTCTATTCCATATGTTGCCTTTCACTCTGTTGATTGGGTCCCTTGATGTGTATATATATATATACACACACACACATATATATAAAATATATATATACACACATATATATAAAATATGTATGTATATACACACATATATAAAAATGTATATATATATTTTTTGGAGGGTGCTGGGGATCGAACTGAGGGCCTTGTGCTTGCCAGGCAAGCGCTCTATCACTTTTGCTAAATCCCCAGCCCTGTGCCTTGATGTATAGAAGTGTCTTTTTTTTTTTCCCCCAACAGGATCTCACTGTGTAGTACAGATCAGCCTTGTAGTTGGTATGTAGCCCAGGCTAGTGACAAACTTGAGATTCTCCTGCTCCTCAGTCCTGAGTGCTGGGATTACAGGTGTACATCACCACACCTGGCTAGAAATGGCAATTATTGATGGAGTTCAATTTATATATTTTTTCTTCTGTTGCCTGTGCTTTTAATATCATATGCAAAAATCTTTGCCAGATAGAGTGTCATGAAGCTTTTCCTGTGTATTTTCTTTTTAGAGTTTTATAGTTTTCTTACATTTACATTTTGACCCATATTTAGTTGATATTTATATAAGGAATAAGGTAAGAGTCTAATTTTATCCTTTTCTGTGTAGATATTCATTTTCTACATTTGCCCAAAAGATTGTCCTTTCCCCAAACAAACTGCTTTAGCACCCGTGTCAAAAATCACTTGACCTTAGCTGAGCTTGGTGGTGCACAGCTGTAATCCCAGCACTCTGGAGGCTGAGGCAGGAGGATCAGAAGTGCAAGCTCAGCCTGGGCAACTGTTATGGTTCAGATCTAAAATAACCCCCAAAGTCTCCCATTTAGAGGTGATCCTGGTCAGAAGGGGTGAATCGCTGGGAAAGTGCCTTGGAGGCGTGCATCCTTGTCCTCAACTCCTCTCTCCTCTCTCTGGTCCCTGGCTGCCACTGATTGAACAGCTTTCCTCTGCCAGGTCCTCAAGCACGCTGTTTCTGCCTTTGCTCTAGGTGACCATGGATGGAAACCATGAGGCAAAATCAATCTCTCTTCCTTTTAAATTGTGAGTGTCACGTGTTTAATTCCAGTGTTGAGAAAGTGACTAAGACAGATTTCGCTACCAGGAGTAGGGTTATCACTGTGACTGTGCCTCAGAAGCCTTTGGAACTGGTTTGTGGGAGGAGTTGGGAAAGTTTTGGAGATGCTAGCTAGAGAAGCTCTACAGTTTTTTGTTTTTTTTGGGGGGGGTGCTGGGGATCAAACTCAGGGCCTTGCATTTGCTAGGCAAGCATTCTACCACTTGAACTAAATTCCCAAGCCCCCCCCCCTTTTTTTTTCTGAGACAAGGTCTCCCTGTGTAGTTCTGGCTGGCCTTGAGTTCACTATGTAGCCCAGACTGGCCTTGAACTTGTGGCAGTCCTCCTGCCTCAGCCTCCCAAGAGCTGAGATTACAGGTGTGCACCACTAGTCCTGCCCTAGAAGCCCAGAATTTTGTAAACCAAGCTGGATGTGAGACTGTCTGCTGATAGAATGCAGACAGTAAAAGCCAGGCTGAGGAAGTTTCATTTGGGAAGAAGGAGTCCACTGGCAGTTGCGCTAAAGACCATGCTTGTTATACCTTGTAAAAAACTTGTCTTCATTTTGCCCATGTCCTGAAACTTTTCAGGAGACCAAGATTAAGAGCAGTGGACTAGTTCATCTTGCAGAGAAAATTTCAAGACATCCCAAAGTTCAGGCTGCAGCATGGATAATACTGGCTGCTTTTGAGAGATCTACAGTGAGAATCAGGAGCAAACGGCAGAGCCGAATGATTTGAAAAATTCACAGTTTTGCCAGAAAGGAAGCACCTTCAAAGTTGGGGTAAAGGAGAGGATGGTTATTGCAAAGATTAATATTTTTAAAAACCCAAGTACTTTTGCTGGGTATTTCACTCAGTGGTTAGAGTGCTTGCCTAGCAAGCAAAAGGCCCTGAGTTCGATCCCCAGCACCACAAAAAAAAAAAAAAAAAAGACTTTAGGGAACATGAAAAAATATGTGACAAAGTCACAGTCCCTACCAGGTGTCTCCAAGAGGGTGATGCATTGAACTGCAAGTGAAGCTAAAGGTGCGAAGGAGACCTCAGAATGGTGGAGATTGAAATGTGGATTTATTTTTGGTGCCAGGGATGAAACTCAGGGCCTTGTGCTTGCAAGGCAAACACTCTACCACTGAGCTAAAGCCTCAGCCTGAAATGTAGATTTTCTGCTGAGGAAGACTTCAAGCCAGCCCAAGAGAGAGCCACAGGGCTGGAACTGAACATGCCATAGGAGTGGGGCCAGGCAAGCCCTTCGGAGCTCATATCATGCTGCAACTTGCCCCCGATACTGGACATGCACCTACAGGGTTTAATATTTGCCCTGCTGGGTTTCAGTCTTGCTCAGGTCCGATTTCCATCGATTCCTCTATTCCTCCATTTTGGAACGGAAACGTTTACCCCGTGCTGTTGCATCTTTGAAGTATTTAACTTTCTTTTTGAGTTTTACAGAGTCTCACAGTCGTGCCTTTGGCTTGTCTCTCAGAGGAGACTTTGGACTTGGACTTGCTAGCAATGCTGGGACGGTTAAGACTTTGCTGACTCTTAGAAATGGACTAAATGTATTTGCAGAATGAGATGGACATGAGCCTTTTCGAGATGGACAGGCTAAGGACAGAATGCTTTCGTTTAAATCCAAAATGTCCCCCCAAATTCTCACGTTTGGAGATGGGGCCTGGTCAGGAGGAGGGTCACTGATGTGGTGGGGTGGATTTTTGCCCTGGCTCCTCCCTTCCCTCTCTGCTTCCTGGCTGCCATGGGTTGAAACTGTGAGTCAAAATAAACCTCTTTAAATTGTGAGTGTTAGGTATTTTGTTCCATCTACAAGAAAGTGACCGACAGCAAGAGAAAGAGGGGAGGGAGAGATGAAGAGGAGAGAGGAGGGAAGGGGAGGGAGGGAGATAGTTTCTGAGAGGAGAGGAGATAGGTCTGGGGACGCAGCTCAATGTGAAGGGCTGAGGTTTGATCCTTCAGTACTGCAAAAACAACAAAAAATTCACCTCATATGAAAGTTTTTTCCCTGGTCTCTGAGCCTAGTCTATTGGTCAGAATTTTGTCTTTAGCTGGGCATGGTGGCACATACCTGTAATCTCAGCACTTGGAAGCTGAGGCAGGAGGATTTTTTTTTTTTTTTTGAGCTGGGGATCGAACTCAGGGCCTTGCTAGACAAGCACTCTAACCACTGAGCTAAATCCCAAGCCCTAGGAGGACTGTTATGAGTTTGAGGCCAGACTGGACTATATAGCAAGACCCTCAAAAACACAAGAAAAAAATTCTGTCTTTATACTGACTCTGAGACTAATTCTTCTTTTTTTCTTTTTTTTGATTCTTCTTTTTAAGATTGATTTTGCTCTTCCAAGTCCCTTGAGATCCTATATAATTTTTTTGTTTGTTTTTGGTGCTGGGAATCGAACTCAGGGCTTTGTGCTTGCTAGGCAAGCACTCTAACCACTGAGTTAAATCCCCAGCCCCTCACAGTGATCCTCCTGCTTCAGCCTCCTGAGTGCTGGGATTACAAACGTGCACCACCAAGCCCAGCTAGTGTGGCAGGTTCTGAAGTCGGAGGAAGGGCCAAGAGCCCACAATGCAGCAGTCTCAAGCTGGCAACGGAAGGGAAATGGGCTCCTCCAGAGCCCCAGGAAGGGGCAGAGTCCTGCTGGCAGTTTGACTTTAGCCCAAGCAGCCTGCGTTCTGACCTCTGAGACTGTAGGAAAATTAGTGTTGGTGAAGCTGCTAGTGGGGCTGGAACTTGTGTCTCCAGCAATGTGCAACCAACCTGACCCCAACCATGGTGCCATTTAGAAGTGTATCTGCTTGGTTTCCATGTCTGCCATCAGCACGATGGGATGCATTTCTAAGGGAGTGAATTTTATTGTTAACCACCATGCCGAAGGATCAACACAGCGCCTTAATCCCAGTGCCTGGTCAGGTCAGAACATATTCTTTGACATTATGAACCCTTATTGAATGAACACAGGGAGCTTTTGTGTGGTCTTTTGTTTTATTTCTGCTCTAGTCTTGTGATTCTCTAATCTACCAGACTCATCACGAAAAACGCTGAGCACATCTTAAAATCTTTAAAAAAAAACTTTAAAAACGGTCTTCATTTTGATGCAATTTTTATTTTTGGAGCTGGGGATCAAACTTGGGGCTTATGCTTGCAAGCCAAGCACTCTAACCGCTGAGCTAAATCCCCAGCCCTTTGATGCAATTTTAAACTTACAGAAAATAGCCAAAGTAGTACTCAGTCCCTAGGTGATGAGCCTGTGTCCCTGAGGCTTCATCCACGGCCACAAATCTGTCACTGGGGGAGGCGTTGATGGGGGCGGCTATAGAGGGGGAAGCTCTCCTGTACACTTTGCTCCATATTTGTGTGAGAGAAATGAAAGCTTGTCTTAAAAAAGTCTGGGACACTCTGGGAGGCTGAGGCAGGAGGATGGCAAGTTCAAGGACAACCAGAGCTAGATAGAGAGATGCTGTCTAAAAAGAAAAGAACAAGTTCAAAAAAAAAAAAAAAGCTGGGGATGTAGCTCAGTGGGATTTAAAAAAGAGCACACAAAACACAAAACAGTATTCATCTTGGGTTAAAGTCTCAGTCTCACCCTGTAGGAACACATTCTCATCACACCTGCAGTGACCTTCGTTCCAAATAAGGTACTGAGGCACTGAGGGTTAGGATTTCAACACCTCTTGTGGGGAGCACAATTCAACACATAGAAGCCCCAAAGATGCCCACATCCTAATCCTGTGCCCATGTTAGGCCACATGGTTAAGAAGGCTTAGCAGGTGTGATTAGGGTCCTGAAATTTGAGATGGGAAAATGATTCTAGATTATCCATGTGAAACCAGTTTGATCCCCTAAATCCAAAAAAGTGGGGAGGAGAGAGACATAGCAAAACAGAAAAGCACAGCTGGACATGGTGGTGCGTGCCTGTAATCCCAGCACTCAGGAGGCCGAGGCAGGAGGATCGGTGTGAGTTCGAGGCCAGCCTGGGCTACCTAGTTCAAGGTCAGCCTGAACTACATAGCAAGACCCTGTCTCAAAAACAAAAACAAAACCGTAAGAGAGGTAGGACAGGGTAAGGAGGTGACCTGCCACTGCTGACTCTGAAGACAAAAGGGGCTGTGAGCCAGGGGATGCCGCAACTTCTAGAACGAGCTGGGACATGGATTCACCCCTGAGCCTTCAGAAAGGGCCCTTAGTGTTGGCTGTGAGTCACTAAGCAGAAGACCCCTGTGCCTGGGCTTCTCACCCACAACACTCGGAGACGACAACTGTGTGTTTTTTGGTTTTTTTTTCTTTTTTTGGTGCTGGGGATCGAACTCAGGCCCTTGAGCTTGCTAGGCAAGCACTCTAACCACTGGGCTAAATCCCCAGCCCTCAACTGCGTGTTTTAAGCCCTCAATTTGTGGCAATTTCCTAGGTGGCACCGATCTGAGGAAGCAGGAAGCTACCAGCCTCCGGCTGCAGGATGTGGTGCGCTGGAGTTTTGCCAGCCGTTGTATTGGCTGGAGGTGCCTTGCTCATCTACTTTATTTAAGACAATGCTTTCGCCGCAGAGCTGCCAGCCCACAGGTAGAATCAGCCACTCTGCCAGGATGGAACCCTATTTTCTTTTTCTTTTTGAGACAAGGTCTCACTATGTAGTTCTAGCTGGTCTCGAACTCATTGTGAGCCTCCTGCCTCAGCTTCCCAGGTGCTGGGATTACAGGCCACCATACTCAGTTTTAATTTAGAGTTTCTGAGGGTCGGGAACCCAGAAGTGGCTTAGCTGGGTGGCTTTGTCTCAGGTCTCCCTACAGTTACTGTCAAGATGTCAGCCAGGCTGCAGTCACCCGTGACAGCTCCACTGGGGCTAGAGGATCCACGCCCAGGAGGTACCCTGTCCTGCTCCTCACAGGCCTGTTCCCCATCTGCACCTCTCCATGGAATGCTGGGGTGGTCTCAGAGTACAGCAGGTGGCTTCCCCGAGAGCTGGGGATCCCAGAACGGGGCAGGAAGCAAGCCACCATGTTTTTACGGCGTAATCATTTCTACCATATTGAGTGTGGTGTACATGTGTGTGCGTGCAGTACCAGGATTGAACCCCATGCCTTCACACAGAGCTATTTCCCAGCCCTTTTTATTTTTGATTTTGAGACAGGGTCTGGTTGTTACTAAATTGCTCATTCTGGCCTGGAATTTATGATCCTCCTGCCTCAGCCTCCCAAGTGCTGGGATTACAGGCGTGTGCCACCATGCCTGAGTTGTGCATAAGTTTTGAAACCACCACGGAGTTGGTGGGTTGTTTGTTGAGATTGACTTCTTTAGGATTTAGATGTTGTGGTCACAGGGGGTTGTTTCCCTTGCCTTGGTGGAAGCAGCGGGGTTGTGGAGATTGGAATTATGGGCTGGGTGGGTGGAGTTGGTCAGGCCAGTATGGACTGGTTGGTGGGCATCATGAAGTGATCGGGGAATCATAACCTTGGGTCACATTCAAGTTTAGGGGAAGTGGGTAGGGATTCAGCTCAAGTGGTACAGCACTTGCCTAGCAAGCACAAGGTCCTGGGTTTGATCCCCAGCAACCCCACTTAAAAAAAAAACAAAAAAAAGGTTTAGGGGAAGGAAAATGTCTGATGGGAATGGCAGAGTTCAAAATTGATTTTTTGTGTTGGTCAAGGGTTCTTTGCGGTTGAGTTGTTAGATGCGGCTGAGTGTGGGATTATGGAGCTGTGTGTTGTTGGAATCATGGCAGCGGTTGGGGTGGGCGTCGGCCAGCATATTTCCCGGTTGCAGAGCAGAATCCATCACTGAGACAGAGGCTGGGACGGCTGGGGCTCTGGTAGGGGCCTAAGGATCTCGGTGGAAGAGGTTGAGGCCACAGCTCGATGATAAAGCCCTCCCTTGCCTAACATGCATGAGGCCCTGGGTTCGCTCCCCAGCACCATAAGATTGATTTGGGGGTGCCATTTGTCATGGTTGGTTTGGTGTCCAGACTTTAGGTTTGTAGATAGGTCTAAGTTGACAGTTAGTGTTGGGCCACTAGGAACTGTGGGGTTGTTCCGGGTTGGGTTTTGCAGGCTGTGGCCGAGGCTGGGATGGTTACTGGGAATCAGTGGTGGGGCTGGGGAGCACGGAAACTCTTGCAGCCAGCATCCGATCCTCACTTTCCCCCACCTCCACCCCAAGCACAGTGGACACCACACACCCAGCTCTCACATCTTTATTGGCCCAGATGCAGGGATGCAGACAGGCCGCTCTGCCCTGAGCCAGCCCAGCTGGGGCCAGGCCCCTCCGCCCTCAGGGAGACCAGCTCCCTACTCCAAGTGCTCAGAGTCGGTGGGTGTCTTGGGTGTCTCGGAATCTACAGTCTTACTGGAGAGAAAGCCACATCTGTGCCCCAAGTCCTGCTCCCCTGAGCCCCTGAACCGGCGGTGCAGACGCTGTCCGGCCTGGAACAGCGAGGCCACATCCAACAGCGCATCCTCGATGTGCTGCCCCAGCCGGTGGGAGTCCTGGAATGAGGGACCATTAGACCCAGGGCAGGCGGGAGAGGACCCTGGGACTGAGTAAAGAGGAGCTGGGGCCCGGACCTCCGGGTCTGAGGGAGGCAGCCTGGGATGAAGGCTGGCTCACCGTTTTTGTGCTTGATTTTTTGCTGGAGATGTGGAAGGTGATCGTGTCATCCCCCATGAAGATATAAGACACACCGTAACCATGGTCATCCGCCTGGAGTGGGCGAGAGGGAAGGGAACAATATCGCGCCCCTTCCTCCCCACCGTGCAGAAGCGCAGACGCCCAGCCCTCTTCCCTCAGTGCCCCGGGGCCAGGACCCCACTCCACTCACAGGCCCGAATCCGCCCCCCGAGGAAACATAATCTGGGCAATTGTGGACGTCAAACAGGTGCATCTGCTGAACGAGGACCTGGCTGGTGCAGAGCCGCCACTGCTCCGAGTAAACCTGACGACGGGAGAGGCAGACCCGCAGGTCTGAGTGCCCTTCGCTCTGCTTCACTCTGTGCATCCCGGGAGCTTTTCTGACCAGACTGCCAATTTCCATTGCATTGCCACCCCGCCTCCCGGCCCCGCCCACCCCTCCCGGCCCCAGCCCCGGTGCCCTCACCGTCTTCCCTCTTATCCGGCTCGGGTCCAGACCCTCTTCTTGTCCAACTGCACCCTCACCGCCTTCGAGTCCCTCCCTTCTCCCGCGGTCCCGGGTTCCCTCTCGAACCCCTTCCCCGCACCCCAACCTGGGCCAAGAAGGGCGACTGCATGTGGAGGTATCGCGACACGATGTAGAGCGCGAAGAGGTGGCGGTCGACCCCCTGCCCGCTCACGGCCGCCCTGAGCAGAGCCTGGTGCTTGTCCACCGCCGCGCGGAACAGAGCGAGGCACTGCGGGTCCTGGCCCCCGAGGTCACGGTCATGGAAAGACAGGGCTCGGGCTTACTGCTGGCCCCGCTGTGGCACACCCGGCTCTACGGCAGGGCCTGCACCCACTTCACCCGGGGAGACAGGCTCAGAGAGGGCGGGCACTTTCCCGGGCCACACAGCAAGGGAGACCCAGGGGGACCCGAGGTCTGACCGACTCCGGTCCAGACTCCTTCCACTGAGGATCTCATAGGGGTGGGAGCAGGACAGGGGCGCTTGGGCCCCCGAGCAAGGTTCTAGGGAATGTGGCCGTTAGGGCAAATGGAGGTCACAAGGTGGCACAGAGGCCAAATGAGCCCTGAGCTGCATTATGAAAGCAAGGCGCCCTCTGACTGCTCCCCAGGGCCCTGTGAGACTCCTGGGAGCAAGAGACCGGGTCTGGTTTGCCCCTTGTCCCTGGTGCCCCTCAGACCTGGCCATGAGTGTTTGCAAATGTATTGGTGAACACAAGGGACGGAAGCCTCAGTGGAGGCCACACCCACTGTCTTCTCCTTGTCCTCCATGGCTCTCACAAAGTTGCAGGCCTCCCTCGTGCAAGACCGCACTGTCTCCGTCCGGCCCTCCAGGAACAAGCGAGTCATGGCCGACTCATAAGTCAGGCAGAATTGACCCCTGTCCTGGGGGACAAGGAGAGGAGGAGCCTGTCAGGTAGGTTCAGGAAATCTTCACAGACTCAACCCACCTGTCCAGTCTCTGGCCGCCTCCTACACAGAAGCGAGTGGAGAAATCGAGATGGTTGACCCACATGGCAATGACCAAGACGAGGCACCAAGGGCAGAAGAGACAGGTGTTGGGGCCCTGGGGGACTGGGGTCCTGAGGGGGCTGGAATCGGGGAACCCGACTGACCCGGAAGTGGGCCAGCTGCAGCGCCGTCTGGATGAAGCTGTCCGAGGAGAGGTGGCAGCGTTTAATGAAGCTCTTGCCAAAGTGGGAGAAGGGGAAGACGTGGCAGTCGATGTTGCCAGACAAGGTCTTGGCTCCCCGCAGGGCTAGAGCAATGGACAGATGGATCTGCCCGAGGAGGAGGGACAGCTGGGGTTACGGGATGGGGTAGGGTCAGAGCTGGGAATGGGGCTGGGAGAAAAGGTGGGAAGGGAGTTAGGGTGGAGGTGGAATATGGAAAGAAGGGGTGGAATGGAAGGACCAGGGTCAAGATGGGGACAAGGATGACAATGAAGACGGGAACGGGTGGGTGGGCTAGGCTCGACCTGGGGCTGGGAATGGGGATGGACATGGATTGACAGGGTCTTGGGAATGGAGCTGGAAACAGTGGGGCATGAGGTGGATGTGGAGACTGAGCTGGAGTCGGAGACAGGTTGGATTTAGGAATGGCAATGGTGCTGTTTGGGATGGGGGAAGCCGGTATTGGGATGAGGATGGGATGGGCAGTGGGGACAGGATTAGAGCTGGGGTTGGGCTGGAGGCCATGAATGCTTTGGTTCACTTTGGCTGTGGAGCAGGGCTGGGGGTCGGGGTCAAGGTAGATTCTGAGATTGAATGTGGGGACAGAGATACATTCAGAGTCATGGCAAGGAAGCTGGGGACAGGAAAGGCAGCCCAGATCCCAGCCTCACCTGGTCGGGAAGGTCCCACTGCAGCCGCTGGGGCTGGGGCAGCATGGGCTCAGGGTGCCCCTTGCAGTGGCCATCTGCCGAGTAGCCCAGCTGGAAGCATTCCGTGGCCAGGGTGAACTGCGGCAGAGGAGAGGGGCACAGCCCTTTGTCTCCTGGGCTGAGGGCTGTCACCAGGGACCTCTGCTCAGGAAACCTTTTTTTTGGGGGGGATGCTGAGGGTGTCCCTGAAAATCAGAAACCCCCAGAGGCCTCAAGTTCATGTTCACTGACAGCAGAGCTACTGTCTGGCCCAGCTGGTCATTGTCCTGGGCTTCTTTAGTCTTCTGTTTGTTTTTTGTGGTGCTGGGGCTTGAACCCAGGGCCCTGAGCATGCCAGGCATGTGCTTCGCCACTGAGCTACATTCCCAGCCACTCACGCTGTATTTCTTTTGCTCTCTCTCTTTTTTTTTTCTTTTCTTTTTTTCAGTGCTGGTGATTGAGCCCAGGGCCTTTGCATTGAGCTACATCCCCTGCCCTCTTCACATTTTCTATTTTGAGACAGGGTCTTGCTAAATTGCCCAGGCTGGGCTCAAACTTGCAATCTTCCTGCCTCAACCTCCCAGAGTGCTGGAATAACGGGCATGCACCACCATGCCTGGCTACATCTGTACCTTCAGAGTCAACAGGCAGAGTTGATATGCTGGCCCGAAGTGGCTGGAAGGCTCTGAAGTCAACCTGAACTGATGTCACTTGAAAATATAATCAAAGGGAAAATCCCATTTTACACAGGCGAAAGAGGAGCAGAAAGACTGGTGTCCATCCCGGGCTGTTCTCAAGGCCTGGAAAGGACCTTCTTTCCCCTCTTCTGTGCCTGGGCCACCCTGGACCAGGGAACTCGACCCCACTGCCATGGAGACTGGGGCCCAGTGGGGTGCAGATGGCCACCCTACTGTTGAGGGACTAGAGAAATAGATGCTAGGATTCTCATGGCTGGACAGAAGCTGAAGATAAAAACGCTCCAAGCTTGGGGCACAACTCAGTGGTAGAGCATTTGGCCAGCATGCACAAGGCCCTGGGTTCCATGCTCAGCACTGCAGAAAAAGACAAAGAAAACTCCCAACTCTTTCCTTTGCAGAAGGGGGAAACAGAAACTCAGAGGAGGGGAGTTAACTTTGCAAGTCACACAGTAAATAGAGCTGGAAGATAGTTCTGCCTCCATGTGAGGTGCTAGAAAGGCCTCGTTGAGCACTCTGGATTCGAATTCTCTCTCTGCCACTCCTTCCTTGCTGTGTGACTCTGGGAAAGTCACTTTCCTTCTCTGAGCCCCATTTACCCATTCATCAAATGAAGATCATCATCCCAGCCCTTTCTCTGGCTGTCCCTGAGTCTGGGTTGGCTGAGAGGGTCTTAGGAGTGGGCTTAGGATATGTCCCTGGCTGGGGAAGGCCAGCCACCCTACCTCCCACATGTGTCCCGAGATGGGGCAGTCGGCCCACGAGTGTTCCACGCTGAGGCCCAGCTTTCCATTGGAGAAGACAATCAGGGTGAAAGATTTGTCAAACCACCTGTGGGGGACAGTTCAGCGGGGTCACCAAAGAGCGAGGGTGGGGAAGACTCTGCCTGCTGTGGGACTTTTGGGGGTGGAAAAGGTGGGGAATCGGTGGGAGTCCTGGGCAGACTGGCGTGGGGACCACTAGTTGAACTAGGGTGCCTAGCAGAGACTCTGGAGGGTCCGTAGACATAGCTAGGATTTGGGATGTCCTAGAGGGTCAAGGCCTTTCGAGTGCCTGGAATTGTGGAGTCTTCTCCTGGTCCTATAAAGTCAGGGGTAGAGCTGGGTGGACATCAAGAAATTATCTGTGCCCAGGTATGGCGGCATGCACCTGTAATCCCAGCACTCAGAAGGCTGAGCCAGGAGAATTGCTACAAGTTCAAAGCCATCCTGGGCTACATAGTGAGTTCAAGACCAGCCTGAACCACATAGTGTGACCTTGTCTCAAAAAAAAAAAAAAAAGTCTAAGGATCTCCAGTGTGGGGGTCTCAGGTCTTGGGTCCAGGGTTGGGGGTGTCTGCAGGAAGAACCGAGGAATGAGTGGTCCAAGTTCTGAGTCTGGGCTCCCCAGGCTTGGGGTTTTCTAGCTAGGGGCCTAAGTTTGCGATTTGGTGGCCCACAGGTCTGGATTGAGGATGCTGAGTCTGAGTTATGGGCCTGGGGGCTCAGGTCTAAAGTTTCTCTAGCTCTGAGGGTCCAGGTCAGGGGTTAGGGGGTCTCAGACCTGGAGTCTCTGGGTCTGGAGCCCTGGATATAGAGGTTTCTGAGTTGCAAGTGTCCTTGTCCAAGGCACTAGCTCTGGGATCTAGGACTGCGGGCTCTGGGGTCTTGTCCAGTGCAGATGGACGCCTCAGGTTTGGCCCTAGGTTCTTGGTGCTGGTCCGGGTGGAACTCACCGGTCGTGACCGCTGCCAGCCAGCAGGGCGTGGGCATAGGCGTCCAGTGAGGCTGCAGGGTCCTCCCGGGTGAGCCCTGCGGGCTCAGGGTCCAGCGACACGAAGAAGGCGGCCCCCTCCACGACCTCCAGGGCGTGGGCGGAGCGGGTCTTCAGGGCCTGGTGCACCTGGGCCCAAGAGCCCCTGTTGGGGGCGCGTCTGAGCCTGCGCCTCCCTCGGCCCAACGCCCCTCCCCAGCTTGGGGACTCCGGCCAATGATGCTCACCTGGGAGCGGCAGTCAGAGCCGCCAAGTGCTCCTCGTGGGGACAGGCGGGCGAGGGGTCGTCCAGGATGTGCTGAAACTGCTGCTCCAGGGCCCTCGGGGACAGCAGGCCGCTTGGGGAGTGGGTCCCCACGCGGAAGAATCGGCCCCGGTGGAGGACAGCCACGTGCTGACTGTCGCGGAGGTGGCGGAGGTGGTCTACGGGCCGGGTTGGCAGAAGCAGGAGGGCCGCACATTGTAAGAACAAGGAAGCCCCTCATCTGTCCCCGGAGCTGTCTCAACACCCTTTGATCCCCACCCCTGTACCATTATTATCCCATTATTGTTTGGTTTTGGTTTTTTTGAGACAGCATCTTGCTATGTAGTCCAAGCTGGCCTTGAACTCACTATGTAGCCTTGAACTCCAAGTGATCTTCCTGCCTCGGCCTCCCAAGTGCAGGGATCACCAGTGTGCACCATGCCTGGCTTATTATCCCATTTTAAAGAGGAGGAAATGGAAGCTCAAAGAGAGCAATAACTTGCCCAGGGCCACATAGGAAGGGAGGCCCAGCGGAGAGGCTCAGAGAACCTGCCTCAGCCACCACAGTGCTGCGCCTGTACCGGTGGGGGTGAGTAAGGGGCCTCACCTTTCTGCGCCCCAGGGACCCGCGTGGTGTTGAATATCCGCTCATACTGGGCAGAGCACAAGGGGCGCATTCCCATCAGCAAAGTCTGCGGGAGGCCGTGGGCCGTGAGCTGCCTCCCGGGAAGCACGCCCGGTCCCCCGCCCAGGGCCATGCCTCTGTCCCCAGCCCGCATGCGTGTGTCTCACCGGGGGGATCTCCTGGCGCTTCAGCCGGAGGCGATACAGGAGCAGAGCGTGGACGGCGTTCCCCGCGCGAGCAGCCTGCAGCGGCGTGGGCGTGACGTACAGGAAGTCCTGGGGGTTAGCAGAGGGGACAAAACAGGCCTGAGGCCCCTGCTGGGGGTCCTGGCCCCAAAAGAGGGTGAATGGTGACGCCGGACTGTGCTCCCAGATTCAAGACATGGGCCAGGAATGCCCTGTCACACCGGGCACCCGGACCCTGGACTTGGGCTGCACCAGCCCCGCCCGCCCAGCCTCCTCTCCCCTCACCATCAGGTAGTAGTTGCTGTTGACCATCAGCGGGCTGCGAGAGCGCAGGTATACGAAATCTTCCCACCAGTCGCTGACCTGAGAGTGGGGCGGGAGACAGTGTGCCACCTAGAAGGGGAGGGATGGTGGAACAGGGGGACCACCAACTCTCCTGTGTCATATGGGCAGGGTGGAGCTCAAGGAAGACCATCGTGATCAGTAACTAGCAAAACCTAGAAGTCCGTGGATTGGAGATCAGTTAAGTAAACCATGGTACACTCAGGCCAGGGAATATTGCACAGCTGGTAAAAAGATAAGGTACATCTATGTTTGCTGATGCACAGTGAGCATGGAGACATATTTTTCAGTGAAAGGACTAGGAGCACAAGGAGATATATGGAATGATGGAATGATCGTGTGTGTGTGTGTGTGTGTGTTACTGGAGATCAAACCTTTGCACTCAGGTACATCCCCAGCAACTCACCCCTTTTGTATTTTGAGACAGTGTTCTTTGTTGTTACTGTTTTGTTCTGTTGTTCTTTTTGTTTTTGGTTTTTGTTTTTTGAGACAGGGTCTCACTATGAAGTTCAGGCTGGGCTTGAACTCACTATGTAGTCCAGGCTATCCTCCTGTCTCAGCCTCCCCAGTACTGGGATTACAGGTGTGCACCACCACACCTACCTCTTATTTTGAATTTGGGTGGGTTCTGGGGATCAAACTCAGGGCCTAGTGCTTGCTAGGCAAGGGCTCTACTACTAAACTAAGTCACCAAGCCCTGATTCTGAATTTTTAAATACTACTATAACCCAATGGACAATCAAAATGAGGTCCATCCATGGAACAGAATGTTATTTAACTATAGAAAGGAAAAAAAGCAGGTTTGGTGGCGCACGCCTGTAATCTCAGCATTCGGGAGGCTGAGGCAGGAGGATCACTATGAGTTCAAAGCCAGCCTGGGCTATATAGTGCGTTTGAAACCAGTCTGAACTGCACAGTGAGACTCTGTCTCAGAAAACAAAAAACAGGGATTGAGGATTTAGCTTAGTGGTAGACCGCTTGCCTAGCAAGTCAAGGCCCTGAGTTCGATCCCCAGCACCCCCCCAAAAAAATAAATAAATACTGAGGGGGGAATAAAAGCAGACAAGAATAAAATGAAATTCGGCACCTGGGCATGATCATATGTATTCATATAACAGGCTGACCACAGTTTCCTTATAGACAATGGGAAGAGAGGATTAGAAGGAAATGGTTGGAAGGGACTTGAATGTTTCTAGATGTTTTCCTATTTCTATGTCGCAAAATTTCTTAGAATCTTTGAGAACACACGTTTGCCTCTTCAAGTCTATGGCATTTTACGCATCAATCTCATAATGTACTGTATCTTCCAGAACATCTAGCAGCTTCCAGCGAGTGCTGGAACAGTTCTAACCCCTGAGATAGTGGCTCCCTGAGTCTCTGCACACGCGAAGCTTACTCAAACCCTACACTCGGAGAATATGAGGTTGGACAGTCCGATTTGCGTGAATCACTGACACCCTCTGTGCCTCAACTTCCCGAGGAGTTCCACTGAGTGGAGTCAAGGGCTTAGTTCCCGAACTCAGAAAGGAAGCCCATTTAGGGAAGTCGTCCTTGAGCAGGACCCCGGCTGCAACGTTGGCGAGCTGGGGATGGCGCTATTTTGGGGCATCGGAGGCGGGGCTCGGTTACCGGAACTCGGGGGCGGAGCTTCTTTTACAGGCGGGCTATTGAGCCCAAGGGTGGGGCCGCCTTCTGCGGCAGGGGGTGGGGCTCGTTTGTTGGCACGTCCGGGCTCCAATGGCGGCCGGGCTCGGGGGTGTGCGCGTGGCGCGGGGGCGGGACTCACGTAGTTGGCCGCCCACCAGGATTTGAGCCGCAGGTACCCCTGCAGCACCGACGCCTGCAGCTTCAGGAACTCCTGCGCCAGCACCGCCGTCCAGTCGAAGTCCTCGTCCGAGAGGACAGGTCGGACGGACTCCAGGTACTGCAGGCGGGGAGGGCGGACGGGGGCGTCACCCCGCGCCCGCGCGCCCGCCCCCCGCCTCCCGGGCCCGGCCCACCTTGCGCACGGTGTCCTGCACCGAGGGCACCGGCTGGCGCGGCAGGGCGCGCTGGTAGCTGAAGAGCATCGGGCGGCGGCCGGAGAAGATGCGGACCAGGGCCTGCGGAGACCGCCGGTCACGGTCACCGAGCCCCTCGCCGGACGGATAGAGAGCACCGGGGTGGGCGGGGGCTGACCACAGAGGGAAGGGGACCGAGACCTGAGTGTGAACGGACCCAGAGCGGGGACGGAGACGCAGAGGGACAGAGAGGTGTCCCTGGCCCGCGGCCCTCACGTACCAGCCAGGTCTTGGTGGCCGAGGACATGGCTCCGTGGGGCTCGAACAGCCAGCCGTGATAGGAGAGAAGTAGCCTCAGGGCCACGTGAAGTGTGAAGATCAGGGCTCCCCACAAACACGAGGCAAACAGCGCAGCCGCCAGGACGCCCCGGAGCCTGTGATGTGGTCCCCCCCTGGGGAAGAGAAAGAGAGGCTGGGCCGGGGGATGGTGACGCGGGCCTGTAATCCTAGCACTCAGGAGGCTGAGGCAGGAGGATCTCCATGAGTTTGAGGCCAACCTGAGCTACACAGTGAGTTCAAGGCCAGCCTACACTACGTGGAGAGACCCGAGCCCTGGTTTTCACACCTTTCTTAATGATGATAACCCCAACAATAATAATCCAGCCACTCTCATTTAGTAATCTCCTGGTCCTGTAGTGAATGTTCCCCCTGGATGATTTTGATTAATTGTTCCCAGAACTCTTAAGAATCAATTATTATTATTATTATCCTCATTTTACAAATGAAGGCTTTGACAACTGAGAATGGTTCCATCTCTCAAAAAAATTACATAACTGGAGACTGGAAGTGCTCATACTTCTGTTACCATCCCTCTTAACAAGAAGCAGCCAGGATAAAAACAGGCAAAGAGAGGAAGTCACCTCCTTTTCCTTGATGCCACACCTTTATTAATCTGACCCAAAGTAAGTTTCAGAGGCTACTTTTCTTTGGCAGGCACACCACACTGATAGAGAAGCTTAACTGGTGGCAGGAGAAGGATTAGGAGGTCACTGGGCTGACATGGGGGAACCTCACCAGTCAGGCAGCAGCTCTTTAATCTTCTCCATCAGTCCAAGGGAAGGGTCCAGCTGGAGGAAGCAGGCAAGCTGGATGGCACTGAAGAGGAAGAGCCAGCTGAGGGGGCTGGCAGGGAGCACGCCACTTAGAAAGTCATTCTGTGAATGGGAAAGGGCATCTGTTCAGTCACAGCTCCCCTCACCGAGCACAAACACTGTTCCTGGATAGTCACTGACACCCCAGGGTGGGCTGGGCCCTGCAGATCCATCAGGGCAGACCGACCTGGTCCCGCCCCAGGAGTAAGCCCGGGATGAGGCAGGTGCCCCGGCAGAGTTTTTTTTTCCGGTACTGGGAATGCACCCAGGGCCTTCACGCTGAGCTTCATCCGAGGCCCTTTTCTATTCATTGAGACAGTGTCTTGCTAAGTTGCCCAGGCTGGGCTCAAACTTGTGACCCTCCTGCTTCAGCCTCCCAGATTGCTGGGATGACAGATGCGCACCACCTTGCCTGGCTCAGATGCAATTTTTTTCAAATACTTTTGCAAGTGTGGGTGTCTACCCCACAGACATAGGGCGACTGAATGCATGTGTGTATGTGGGTGTGTATGTGTGGACACATCTGTGTGTATGTTTCAAACCACAGGAGGAAGAGGGCCAGTGCTACTCGCTGGCTTGAGGCGCAGGGGGTCAGGACAAGGCCTAGCGAGCCTCTAGGGACTTGGGTAGTGGCTGCGTGAACACCAGAGTGGTGCAGCCCTGCCCCACATCCTGTGGTCCTGCCTGCTTTACTGTTCACCATAGTCTATCACCGTCTGTGCCAGGTGATATTACAATGTCCCTGTGCTCTGTATTTTGTTAATTTGAATGTCTTCTGCATTGTCCTCTGCCCTAACCGGAAGGAACGCCTCTGGGGGCTGGTTTCTGTCCCTCTTGCTGTCACCACCCACATTTGTTTGTTTTTTGTTTTGTTTTTTCCAGTACAGGGGATTGAGTCCAGGGCCTTCACACAGCTACATCCCCAGCCCTTTTTTATTTTTTATTTTGAGAGTAGGTCTTGCTAAGTTGCCCAGGCTGGGCTTGAACTCAGGATCTCCTTGCCTCACCTTCCCCTGCTGGGATGACAGGTTTGGGAGCCTAGAGGAGCTGAAGCAAGGAGCACCTTGTTTGAAAGCAGGAGAGGACAGGGAGAGGGGAGGTGCACAGGAAGAGGCTGGGGTGCAGCTCAGCAGCAGGGCATTAGTGGGCGTTCCACCCCCTGCGTGCAAGGAAAACAAAAGGGGGGTGAGGCCTAGAATTGGGGAGGGGCAGGAGTCACCTGTGGGACAGTGGGGAAGGACAGCCTCCGGAATGAGTGTAAGAGGTGAAGGAGGCTGTCATGGGTGAGGACCCCAGAGGGAGGCACAGAGAAAGGCTGAAGGGGTCCTGGAAAGGGACAGCCAGATTTCCAGAGCAGGAGAGTCCTCACAGAGGTGGCCCGGAGGCATCTGAAAAGCGGGGGCTGGATTTCCAGAAGGAAACGAAGCAGTAATCCTCACCCAGGAACGAGAGAGATGCCTTTTCCAGGACCGTAGCCCCGAGAGGTAGATGTCCTGCAGGACCGAGCTGCTGAGCTCCACATCTCCCCCGTCAGAGGTCAGCGAGGGAATGAAGCCCACAGCCTGGTGCGCTTCTGCCATGTCACTTGAGGGCCCTGGGAGAACAGGGATCACGCTCCAAGTCCCAGGCTGCTTCCCTCAGACCCGGGGGTCCGGCCCGTCTCCTCCCTCAGATCCTGGGGTGTAGTCTCCTCCCTCAGACCCGGGGGTCCAGGCCGGGCCTCCTCCCTCAGATCCTGGAGTCCAGACCCAGCCTCCTCCCCTAGATCATCGGTTCACATACCAAATCTCTTCTTCCCCGGGACTAGGACTCCAGGATCCAGCCCCTTCCTTCCAAGCCAGGAATATAGCATCCACCCAGCTGCCCTGCCTGAGCACCTGCAGGGTCTTGAGGGTCCCGGTCAGAGACCCAGAGGCGTTAGGGGAGGGATATCATTTGGGAACCTCTGACCACAGAAAGCAGCAGGCAGATCACTCTCATGAACCTCATTAGCTGCCATGGGGAGAACGCAGTGCCCCTCACCCCCTAAAAGGTCTCAGCTTCAGGGTGGCTGAGGGAAACTGATGGACAGAGTTGTGATGTCTCCAGCAAACACATCAGAGACCTTTATGAAAGGAACACCTGCCGGACGTGCACCCTGTCCACCCCCTTTCCGCTTCCTATCCTAAGATGTTTGTGGGAGTGGGTCTTATAAATTATTACATCCTGGGGCGGCCCCTCCCCCGCCCAGCTGTGGGGGGGGGTGGCGAGGGAGGAAGCTCGCCCTACTGCGCATGCTCGCAGCAGGGATGCTGAGGCCGGTAGCGGCGGCGGCCCGGAGGCCAAGTGATGGAGAAGCCGCCGGCCCAGCTCGACACAGCCCCTCACCCCCAGCAGCCTGGCCCGCGGTCCGGTACTTAGTACTTACGCTAGGGCAGGCGTCTGCAGATTGGGTCCTGGGGACCAAGCCCACGTACACCCCCGGCGCCCCGCCGATGCTGAGCTCAGGACACGAGTCTTTTGCTCGCATACGTCCAGCCCCAGTAGGACGATGAGTCCACCACTCGGCCGACCGGCCCCCGGAGTTCTGCCCACCCCAGGATCCTCCGACATCCAGAAGCCCCGATTTCTGTCGCGTGTGTGCCTGACCGGGTATTGAGGTCCTTGTCTATCCCCGCCCCCTCCCCATCTTGGCCGTTGTCTCCTCCCCTTCGATACACGGCGTCCAATCCCCTCTCTCCGCCCGGGCTCCCCCCACCGTCTCTTTCCCCCCCCGTCGACGCGCCCCCGTTCGGCCCTCGTCCGCAACCCCGCGTCCTCACGCCCGGCGCTCCGCCGTGCGGCTCGTACTTTCCTTTCGCCTCGAGGACCGGGGCTCGGCGGGGACTCGGGCTAGCCGGGGGCAGCTGACGCCACGCGTGCGGGCCGCAGTCAGGCCTTGTGCCCGGCAGGAAGGGAGCGCGGGGTCTCTGGGCCCGCGACCGCCGCGCCAGGCGCGGGGCTGAAGGGCCTGGAGGAGGCGCTGTGCGATGGGTCTCAAGTCAGACAGCGAGAGGCACTTCCGAGGGGGTCAGAAGCGCGGATACGGGAAGTGTATCGGGTGGGCGGCGTAAAACGGGCACGGACAGGCAGACACACGCGGGGCTCTTGTTTTATTCCGCTCCGGACCTTAGTATTCTGCCCCGCCCGGCATCACGGGGCGGAGGAGCTCGAGGTCGGTTGGGCATCCCGAGGCCCGGGCAGGGGCAGGGCGGGGGCCTGGCGGCGCCGGCGGCGCCCGTAGCTGCGGGGGTCCCGGGGCTCGCGGCCCGCCTTCCCCGAGGGCTCCTTGGCGGGGAGCGCGCTGGCCCAGTGCAGGCGGTGCGGCAGGACGTGCGTCTGGCAGGTGCCCAGTGAGCAGCGGCGGCGCTGAGGAAACTGGGGCCGGGGCCGCCTGGGGAGCGAGCAAAGGAGAGCAGCGGTTGCGACAGCGTCCCCTGCAGGCACGGGGCGTGTGCCCTGGGGTCCCTTCCCACCCCTCCCGCGGCCGCCTGCCTTTCTCACCTGTCCGCGGAGTCCGGGCCCCCCAAGGCGGTGCCAGCGAGGAGCAACAGCAGGAGGATGTGGGCGGACATCGCAGGGGCGGGCCAGGATCAGGCACGGTGGGCGAGGCGGCCCTGCCCCTTCCCAGGTAGTCCCGAGCGCCCACTTCCCAGGCGAGACAATTTAGGCCAACAGGATCCGAACCCGGATCCCTGCCTCTGGGCCCAGCGCTACAGCCCTCACCGGGGACCTGGGTCACACGGCCCGCTGTGCCCAGGGGGAGCTCCGGGGAGAGCCCTTTAAGGTTTCCGGAAGTGGGGCGGGCCGACCCCGACCCGCAGGTGCAGACGCAGCAGGCCTTCCAGGAAACGGGGTGGGGGGGTGGCCGGTGGCCGATGGCCAGGGAGCCGCCTACCGCCATGGGTGGGAGACCCAGCAGTTTCCTGGGCTAGAAGTCCAGAGGACAAGTAGGGTAAGTGGAAGCACAGGGCCAGGGAGCCCAGCCCTGGGAAGGGGACAGGTGGGCAGCCCCTGCCACTGGCTCCACCTCACTGAGGCAGGTGTGGCCAGGATCCTGGATTCCAGGGCTTTTAAGTCACCCAGGTCAGTGGGCTGTACTGTGGGGGACCAGGGACTCTGTGGACAGCCTGGGGCCGAAGGGCAGGTGTAGACATAGCAGAGGCAGAACCCAGAGGTGTGGGGCACGTTCGAGGGGCCTCTGTGGTCAGCTTTGTAAGTGGGTGGCCCCGCTGCCCTAAAAAGGTGACAGCCTAACCCCGCCTCAGGCTAGAGGAGGGAAGAGGGCAACCCCCAAGGAACCCTAGGCCAGCCTGACTCAGCTTCCCTAGCTACAGCAGGCCAGGCCCTACTACCAGTCAGACCAGGCCTGGCCTTGGAGGGTCCTGGACAGGAAAAAACAGGCAGAGAAGAACAATGTGATGCTGGGGGTGGGGGAGGTTTCTGGGAAACCCAAAGGCTGCTGGGTGACACAGTGCTGGGAATCCGCCCCCCACCCCAGCAGCTGGGGAAGGAGCCCTGCCTCGTGCCAACATGGAGACCCAGGATAAGGAGCCAGGCACAGTGGTGCACACCTGTGATACCAGCTCTCTGAGAGGCTGAGGCAGGAGGATCACAAGTCTAAGCCCAAGTTTGGGCAACTTCAGTGACTTAGCAAGACTTTGTCTCAAAATAAAAAATAAAGGATGTGGGTGCAAGGCTCAATCCCAGTACTAAGAAAAAAACCAAAAACATAAAGTTGGAACGGACTCCCAAGATGACCAGAGGCAAGAGACCCGAGGAAGAGACCAAGGGAGAGGAGCTAGAGACTGAGACAGGAGGGGGGACAGAGGCCAGCAGGACCCAAGGCCCTTCTCAGGGTGTGGGGTGGCACCCAGCACCTGCAGAGAGAACGAACCCCAAACCACTGCACCCCCAGGAAGCCAAGCCGGGTCCCAGCTGAGGATTTATTGGCGTAAATGCAACCATATAAAAACATAAGTTATGAAAAACACAGTCACGATGTGCCCTCCCCATCCCCCAAGCCCAGGCCCCTAAAACCCCCTTCTGTGGGAGGGAGGGAGAGGAAGGGGGATCCCAAAACTGCCAAGAATGCCGCAAGCTCCAGGTGCCGCCTCAACGCATCCGGTAGTCAGTGGAGCAGGACAGCTCGCACAGCTGGCCCTTGAAGTCCAGGTCGATGGTGAAGTCCAGGTCGCGCTGCAGGCAAGAGGGAGGCGTGAGGGGAGACAGGCAAAGGGCAGCACCCCAGACAGGGCTCAGGTACCTTCCTCCCTGGACCTGCGCTCAACCCATTGCCGTGGCTGTGATGCTACCTTCCACCTCTGGCAAACCCCACTGTCCTGCCCCAGCCACCAGGGCACCTGAGGGCCCCCTTCCCTCGCCCCCCCGACCTGGGCTGGGCTAGCAGCCTGGCCTCGGCCACCTCACACCCTGACCCTGTGCCCACATCCCGGTCGCCCTGGTCTGGAACGGGCCCAGCGAGTCTCACGTTGTTCTTGGCGTTGGGCCGCATGCCGATGGTGCCGAAGATCTCCTCGCCCGTCTTCACCGTCAGGTAGTCCTCCATGTAGAACACTGTCTGTTTCCAGTGTGTGTATGGGGACTCGGGACCTGGGGGGCAGGCGCGTCAGCCACTGCAGCCCCAGCAGTCGGCACACTTGGCTCACCTGCCCAAAGCCAGCTGGCTCTGATGGCAGAGGGCTCTCACGTCCCTCTTCACACTCCTGTCACATAAGCCTCCCGTTCCCCCAGGCCCGCACATGCCCCTCCTCGTGGCTCACTGGTGGAGAAGCCAGTCCGCTTGTGACAGCGTGTGAATTCGATGTTGAAGTAGGCCACCAGCGCATGCACATAGTCGTTCCGCTTCACTTGCAGGCAGAATGGGGAGGTAAAGGTCAGGTCTTCCACCTTGACGGTGTAGATGTCCACCTCCTGCGGGACGAGGACGGGCCGTGAGGCCAGGCCAGCCTGGGCCTGTGACTGCTGCCCTCCCCTCTGCTCTGCCCAAGCCACCTGCGGGGCCCGTTCTGCTCCCCAACAGCCAGCTGGGTGCCTCGGCACAACACTGGGTGGCCAGGGGTCTCCCTATTCCCTTCTCTTCCATACCAAACCCCACATGATGGTTGTTCCCTCTCTCTGGAACCCAGCCGCTACCCCTCCCCACCCTTCACCCATCGCCGTGATCAGGCCCCTCCTTCCTGCCTGTGTCAGCTTGCCATGGCCCCAAGACTCCCAGCGCCATGCCCATCTCACACAGTGGCGCTTGCAGATTTCAGCAGCCCAAGTGGCAGCTCTGGGCCTTGGCGCTACCCGTGGTGTGTAGGTCAGGCCCACGCTGGGCCCAGAGGTCCCTTCACTGGGAGGTGGTGGCCCGGCCCCCACACCTTTATGAGGCAGGCATTGGTAACCAGCTGCTTTGGGTCCACCACATCCACCAGGGGCTCCTTGATGGCCACATCCTTGATGCAGGACATGTCGAAGCCATACACGTTCTCCCACCCTGCAGAGGAGGCGCAGGGGGTGAGTGGCAGCAGCCAGGCATGGGCCCCGGGTGTCCCCCAGCCCTCGGCCCCACTCACAGTGGATCTTATAGTCTTTGTACTGCCGGTCCTCGATGGCTGTCACGTACAGTGTGGCCCGGTCTGGGAAGATGAGGCCGTCTGGTGCCTGCAGAGTTGAGTGAAGGCATGAAGGGCAGGGCTGTGGCACCACTGGCCACAAACCTCACTGATCCCGCCTCTGTCCAGCTCTATGTGCCCCCACCCACCCAGGCTTTGCTGCCCAGGTTTAGGCCTTCATCCTTGAGTCCATTCTGCACACAACCGCCAGAGGGCGCCAGAACACCCAGGCCGCAGCAGACCCTCGAAACCCTTCCCGAGGCCAGAGGAACAGGTTTCCAGAGCCCGCAGGTGAGCCCTGTGCCCTTCTCCTTTCCTGGTGCTCTTCCTCCACACTCCCAAGCGAGTATGCCCCTGCTGCTTCTATGTCCGGAAGGAGGGCTCCTCTCTTGAGATGCCTGCAGCTTCAGCCTCTGGGCTGCCACGGTCTCCTCCTAAACACTCCGGTGTGGTCACACCAATGCAGCCACCCCACCCTCCCCTGGGCACCACCTGCCCAGCCTCACCAGCCACTTGTCGCGGGCATAGAGCACGGTGTTGAGCATGGACTCGTAAAAGAGGCAGTAACCCATCCATTCGCTGATGATGATGTCCACCTTCTCCACCGGCAGCTCCACCTCCTCCACTTTCCCCTTGATGATGGTCACCACTGCGGGTGGACAGGGGCTGCCATCAGCTGGGACCCGCTGGGGCTGCCCTAGCCTTCCCAAGCCAGGGCTGGGGTTGGCTTCAGACTTGTTCTAAAGATCTGTGAGCTGAAGCCAAATTCTCATGGCTATTTTCAAATTTCCACATCACTCTGACCACTTTTTTGTTTTGGAGCAGGGACCTACCACACCCCGTGGAGACCAGCCCCCATGCCGACCGCTTCCCAGGCAGGAGCAGGAGGAGCTGGCAGGGGAGCAGCACACTGCGCCCCTGCACTCCCCAACACCCTCCCTGCCAAAGACAAACTTCTGGGGCCCGTGGGTGTGGAGTAAGGAACGGCACAGTCAGGCTGCAAGCTGGCCTCGCCAGAAACACGCAGGACGCAGGGGGAAGCACTTCACATGCAGACCATGTTCAAAGCTGAGCGCTAGGCACTCATGGGTTCGTTGCAAGTGTCTTTAAAAAAAGACAACCACTCAGCTCCCAGAAGGCTCCACATGGGGAAACCAAGCCTTTTCCTATGTCCCTGTCCCCTTGGCTGAGTGGCGGGAACTGAAAGGTCACCCCTGCTGATGTCTACCCACACACAAACCCATGGTTTTAACCCAAGCAATCTAGTCACACATGCTGGTGTAAAACGACAGTGAGTGCCGGGGACACAAGTCTCTGAAGCAGCTAAAACACCCAGTGACAGGAGACTGGTCACAACACTGGGGTGTACACAGGCCACCTGGCTCTGCGGGCGCCCTGCACTTCTCCACAGAGGGGCCAGTCAGACTCAGACTCGGGGCAGGGCACACATCTCACAGCGGCTTCCCACAATCGGCCCTGTGACTTCCTGGGGAGAAACGGAGGTGCTTTGCACCCTCAGTTGGAGGTGTGAAGCTTGCAGTTCGGACACTCAGAGTCTCAGGGGGTGCTGGCAGCCCAGGAGACTGGGGGGAGGAGCACCCAAGTGGGGCACCGCCGTAGCTGGAACCCCGCACACCCCCACAAACTCGCTCTCCTCCTGGACTCACCGTGGTCTAACTTGTTGGCTTTGACAATCTTCACAGCGTAATCAGAGATACTGGAACACTCGATCTGAGGGCCCAGGAAGAAGGGAGAGTGAGACCCTCCCCGAGTCCCACCTCAGCCCTGGCCCCCTCTACTCAGTCCATGTCCCCTTTCCATCCCCCTGGCCCGGCTGCCCACCCCTAGGAGACTCACCCCGATGACCTTGCGGGCGCCCGCCTTGGCAGCAAACATGCAGAGGATGCCTGTGCCCGAGCCCACATCCAGCACCACTTTGTCCTTGAAGAGGTGCCGGTTGTGGAACATGGAGTTGCGGTACGTGAGGGTCCGCACCTCGTCCTTCAGCATCTCCTGGGAGAAGGGGTGCGGAGACGCTGGGAGGGATCTGGTCCTGACTTCCGTCCCACATAGGGTGGGGCCGGGCCAGGGCTCAGCTGCCCTAGAGAAACCATGTCCCTCCTGTGTACCTCAGTGTCTCTCCTTGTAAAATCAAATCAGTTGGGCCAAACTGCTGTCTTAACTGGGATTCTGCCATTGCCACATGAGTACCCCTGTGCCGTGCACATGCAGGCATGCACATGTGTATGTTGTTTTTCTTGTGACAGTGGAGACTGGACCCCAAGGCCTTAACACTGAGCTACATCCCCAGCCTGTTTTAAATTTTTTTTTTTATACCGTGGATCAAACTCAGGCCCTAAATTTATTTTGAGGCTGGGGATATAGCTCAGTGGTTAGAGTGCTCACTGAGCAAGCTCAAGATCCTGAGTTGGATCCCCGGCACCCCACCCAAAATTTTTTGAGACAGGATCTCACTAAACCTCAGCCTCCCAGAGTGAGGATTATAGCTGTGTACCACCAAATCCTTTTAAAAAGTCCTCTATAATTTAAAAATAAGTAAATAGCTGTGTGTGGTGGTGCGCACCTATAATCCCAGCACTTGGGAGGCTGAGGCAGGAGGATGACAGAGTTCGAGGCCAGCCTGGGGTACATAGTGAATTCAAAGTCAGCCTGAACTACATAGCAAGACCCTGTCTCAAAACATCAATAATAAAAATAAACAAATAAAAAGTTTTCAGCAACTTAACACCACTGAACTGACCCCTTAAAAGAAAATGGTAATTTTGCTGGTGTGATGACAGGAGAATCACAAGTTTAAACCCAGCCTGGACAGTTCAGCAAGACTTTGTCTCAAAGAATAAAAAAGGGTTGGGGATATAGTTCAGTGTGAAGGTCCTGAGTTTAATCTCCAGCACTGAGAAATAAAGAAATACAAAGAAAGAAAAAGTCTTACTGCGTTTGTGGTGCTGTAGGTGGAACTCAGGGTTTTAAATGCATGCCAGGCAAGTGTTCTACCACTGAACTATATCATCCAGCCAACTACTTCAAATTCTTTTCCATTTGCAGTAAGTCAGATTCATCCCTAAATCTGACAAAGTGAGTCTCACACACCTTTGACACAAATACACAATGTACATTGCCTTGTGCTTCCCAGAAATCCCCCCACATAGCCACTGCTCTTCCTCTTGGTTCCAGACGTCCTGGGCTCTGACTGAGCACTGCGCTACTGTACGCCATCGCGCTGTACAGTCAGCACGGAGCAGCGCAACTCTGACAATGTCGGCAGACACATGAGCTACTTCTGTGATTCGTTTGCGTCTATGAATGTTCCTAATTAGAGGTTCTTTCAAATCTGTGAAAGTTCACAACTCCAGTAGTTTGTAAGTCAGGGGTCTTACTGTACTGAGTATTGAACTCAGGGCCTCCACATTAAACTACATTCACAGACCGATTTCATTTTGAGATAGGGTCTCACTAAATTGCCCAGACTGGGTTCAAACACATAATCCTCTTGCCTTAGCTTCCTAGAGTGCTAGGATTACAGGTGTGTGCCACCACTCCTGGCTCCCTACTTCCATTTTTAAAAAAGCTTTGGAGGGGCAGGGATTCTTTACGATGCCACCCAAGTCGCACTGACCTAAGTCTCCATCTAAAGAAAGGGTCCAGAAGCAGTCAGGACAAGAGCAGGTGGACCACAGTCTCACCGCCACTAGAGGGCGGCAGAGACCGACAGGCCTTGACCTCTCGTTGAGGTCTCAAGCACGCATGCGTGTTTTCCCCCAGTCTAAACCCAGCAATGAGAAACAGGCTAACCTGTCTCCAAGGCAACGGGTGAAAGGAGACCCGCGGTGCGCAGGCGCAGTAATGGGGGGGGCAAGGGGGCGGCCAGCTGCCAGGGAAGGCAGTGGCTTCCACCACCTTCCAACATTGAGCCCTCTGGATTCAAGGCCATAGGAGCGGCCTGCACTCACCTCGTGGATGCCGAAGTGAGCATAAGAATCAAAGTAGTAGTCTTTGGATGTCATGTCCTCAGCATTGGGCTTCTCGCTGCTTTCGGCCTGGCCACAGGAAACCTGGCAGGAGTGGACAGGGTCGGGGGTCAAATCTGGGCTCCCCACAGCCTATTAAACCTGCAGGTCCCTACTGTTTCTTTGAGAATGGTATAGGATCCCCCTCAAATCATGCCAGGGCAACTCTATAGCCCCACCTGCCATTTTCTTCCCCCAGGACCCCAAACCTAACAACCCCATTTTCGAATTCCAGAACCCACCCCAGAGCACCATCCAGGGAGTACCCCGATACCTCAGCCACGCCTACCATCTCTCCAGTCTCTCTGCCCCCGTCTCTAGCTCAGCCCACAGCTGGGGAGGGGAGGGGAAGGCAGAACTGGGGCAGACACAGGGAAAGGCAAAGGGGGGCTGGAGGTGGAGTTAAGGAAGTAGCCACAGTATTGGGGGAGGCCAGCAGGGGCCATGAACCTAGAGGGTTTTGCGTTGTGTTGGGGCAGGGGATAAACTTGTCTGAAGCAAGAGGGAACATGGTTAGACCTTTGGAAAGGGCCAGATGTGTGGTGAGATGTATTTATGTGGAGGTGGGGAGGGGTCTCACAAAAGGATATTTACTTCTTCAAGAGGCGGCTGGAGGCTCATCCCATTAGCCAAGGTGGCTACAAAATTCTAGGAGAGAGTAACAGGGAGAAAGGATTAGCTACGGGGAGTGGGCGGGGCAGGCCAGGCTGGGGCTGTGCTCTGGGGCAGTGGGCTGCCTTGGTTTTGCTGCTTCTTGGTGGGGTGTGGGGGCAGGGCAAGCAGGCCATGAGGCTGGGCTGTTTGGGGAGAGGTTGGGAGAGGTGGAGGGAGAAGTAGGGGGGATCTCCGATCCCAGCTGTGGCTGGAGAGATGGCATCCCACCTTCATGCCGCCCTTCTCTGGCCAGGGAGCTGACCACACACCTCCCCCACCCAGGCCAGAGAAACTGGCACCCAACAGGCACATGGGCACTGCCAGCTGTCACTCCCCCTCATCACCTAATCCCTCCAGATTAGGTGATGCTTCCAGACACACACCCACATCCTGATGTGCCATAAATAGCTGGTGGGAGGGGCTGGCAGAGTGGACACTGACTAGGCACCTGCCACCTCTGCAAACCAGTCTCTCATCTGAGAGGACTTCAGAAAGGAGGTGTGGCACATAGGCACCCCCACCATAGCTGGTCCCCTGGGCCTTGGTGCCTGCCCTAGGCTACAGAAGCCCAAACAAAGCCAGCCGGGATCAGTGTCCTTGTTACCCTCTCCTAGGAAGGGAGAGTATGAGGGGGTGACTGTCACCCACCCCTCTGAGGAACATGTCCTGGGAACAGAGCCCACCGGCTCTATTCACACAGCCCTCCCCATCCTGAAGCCCCGGTGCACTGCCAAGCTGAGACAAGCTCTAGGGGGATGCTCCCCGTGCCCCAGCTGCCCCTGGCACAGGCGAGCCCAGCGAGGTGAATGGGGGGTCACTGTCCCCCAGTGACATGTACTTGGGAGCTGACATTCCCCTCCAGAGAACGCTACAAGGTGAGGGGTGGGCAGACCCAGGGCCCATCGCATTGCGTCTCTTCAGACGTGACCACCTTTAGCAGCTTCAAGTGCCAAGTCACAGCCCGCGATCCACTGGGCTCCAAGCCCCCAGACTTGGAACCCCCACAGATCTTCAGGAAGAGAGGGGGTGCCCTCTCCTACCCTCAAAAATGCCAGGGGAGAGAAAGGGCTCCAGGAGAGGGTAAAGTCCGCAGGCTACACACATTTAACCCAACGTAACTCCTTTCTGGCAGATCTGCCTGCCCTCTGCCCACCCAGGGCTCCGAAGGGGTGGTGGGCCTTGGGCCACGCCCCATGAAAAAAATGTCCCTCCCACACGGCAGAAATGGCCACCAGGGGGTGCACAGCGCCCGGTCGGGAAGGCTCTTCTGTCTAGATTCCCTACCACCACGCAATGGGAGGTCACAGGGGCATGCCCCATCCCCCAGCTCCTGAAACTCGAGGCCGGGAAGAATCCAGGACGGGAAATTGAGAGGAGGGGGATCTAGTCTTCGTCTTCTCCTAGCCCAAACCCAGCGTGCATGGAACCTGGACCGGTGACCAGGCAGACGCCCCCAGTCCCAAGAAGGGAGACACTGAGGCTGCAGAAGCCCTGGCCCCTCCCAAGAAACTCCTAACATCGCGGAGGGCCCCAAGAAAATCCGACCCCACTGCGTGTGTCTCGGTCCCCGAGGAGAGCTAGGGACTCACGAAGGAGGGTCGCAGCCTCCCCCCGCCCCCGGCGCCCCTCCCCCGCCAGGGGCGGGGCCTTTGTCCCGCACGTGGAGCCCGCCGGGCCACCGGGATCGGCACACCCCCTCCCCACCCACCGTGCCGAGGCCACGTGGGGACCCGGCCGGAAGCGCCCCCAGCCCTGCTCCACGTGGGAGGGGCCCGAAACTCTAGGCTCGGCAAGGTGCCGATGGCCCCTGAAAGCCAGGGACACCCCCCCAACGATATCCCCGGACACGGAGCATGCGGTGCCCCCGTGGTGCGGCTAAGGGCCTTCGACCGCGATTTGTCGACTCAGCCCTCCTTCCCCACGACGAAGGCATACAACATCAACCCTAAGCCGCCCCCAACCCCGGGCGGCGCTCCAGGCGCTCACCTCCATGATGCAGTTCGCGGCCTCGGCTGCCGCCATCTTCACCCGCACCTACTCCTCCTCCGGCCGCCGAGACCCCCCCCTTTCCCTTCACTCCCCCGGGACCGCCTTATACCAGAGGCTCTACGGCCCGCCCACCGCAACCCCTTCTGAAGATCTCATTGGTAGCGGAGGAGGCCCGTCTGAAAATGACGGCTACTGATTGGGTGCAGAAGACGCCCATCAATCGTCAGGTCCCGCCCAGCCCGGCGGTCAGAGCCCGCCTCCTCAACTGGACCGGGATGGGAAAACCCACCGGTCTGTCTCAAAGAGTGCGTCAGATGATTGGGCAAAGTCAACCAGGAGCTCCCGCCCTTTACCCCCAGCACCGCCCCAAAGTTTCCCTGCAGGCTCCGCGCTAAGTGTACGTCTTGAAACAGAGCTGTCTATCAGCCGACCGACCCGCCTTTTAGTCGCTCCTATTGGTTTATGAAAATGTGACGTCATAGGGTTTTGGCCAGCCCCCCCAACCCGCTGGCTTCGAGAAGAACACAGCAATTGGCCCATGGGAGGGAGAGACGGGCCTTCAAGCATCGTGATTGGGTCAAAGAACTGTCACTCATCATCTATTCAGTGGATTCTCCCAGGGTGAGGGGATTCCGGGAGGAATAAGGGCGCTCGTGCCCATTTACCAAGGGGGAAAAACTGCAGCAATGAGAGGTCCAGAGATAGGGCTTTTCTGAGGTCCCAAAACAAGCCAGGAATAGGAATGAGACATCAACGCATTAAGCCCTAGCCCTCTACTTGACGGTTTCAAGTTTGTGGGTTTCATCGCCCCTCTCACACCTTTTGGCCTTTGCCAGGCCCCGCCCCGTGCCGGGAACACCCACCTCCCTTTGTCTGGGCAACTCCTACTAGACAGTCAGGGCCGGTTTAGACGCCACCTCGCCCGGGAAGCCTTCCTTGCTCTGCAGATGTTATGGGCTCCACGAGGACCAATGCAAAGGGCTGAGTTCATGAAGCGTGCCCCTCCTGTCTCCTGTCCCGCTACCGTCGTCGCTCCAGACTTCTCTTCAGTCCCCGGATGAGCCATATTCATGGCTCTGGGCAACTGCCCAGGCTGTACTTTTGGCCTGCTTCTCCCTGGCAAACTAAGAGATTTCCAATATTTCCTTCTTTATTACGCCCCTCCATACAGTCAGTTCCTTCTCAGCAGCGCTTCTTCCTGGGTCCCCATCTCCCACCCAGCCACCCGCAGGAACGTCGGGCCCCTCCCTCCAGTTGCCTGTCAGCCCTTGGCCCTGCCCCTCCGCTGCTAGCCGCCTGCCTGAGGCTCCCCGAGACCCCCAGGACGAAGTCTCAGCCTCCCGGCTTGGCCGTGTCCTCCCCACCACTTTTGGCCTCAAACACTTCCCAATCATTGCTGCCCTGCTGATCCTGTCCTAGTTGCGTGAGACCAAGGCACACTTACACTTCTGTGTCATTACACAGCCCCCTCCTCTTTGGAGGGGTCAGTCTTCGAGTTTCATAGGTGAGTGTGGAGGCCCGTTGCTTATAATCAAGGCCCTCTGGGAGGCTGAGACAGGAGGATCGCTGCGAGTTCGAGACCAACCTAGGCTATATGGTGAGTTCAAGGCCAGCCTGAACTGCATAGCCAGCCCTGTCTCTAAATAAATAAACTAATACATTCAACTGGCTCAGCAACCTACTGATGTAGGCACTGTTACTATGTTCATTTTACAGATCAGGGGGCTTACGGCAGAGAGAAGGAAAGTGACTTGGTCAATGTCTTAGTTACTTTTCTCTAGTTGCTAGGACAAAATACCAGACACCCAAGGTTAGGGGAAGAAAGATTTATTTAGCTCACAGTTTGTAGAGGTTTCAGTCCACAGTCAGCTGGGTCCGAGACAGGGTGGCATGGCAGACAGGCAGAAGGCAGCCAGGTAAGCAAGGAATGCAAGCAAGGGGGCTAACCAGCTTCTTCCTGTATTTTATATTTTATATCTTATCCAGACTGCCTGGTTTTAGGGTGGGCAGTACTCCCACCCTTAATCCTAATACCCGTAATCCTAGCGTCACATCCTGGATCCCAGCAGAACCATGTCAAACCAATCAGTGGACTAATTTAGTAATCACACATCCTAGGTCCAGCTACCTCTTAACACATGAGGCTTTGGGGGGACATCTAGACACAAACCATAACAGTCAATGTTACTTTAAATGTGGCTGAGCTGACTCTCCCTCCCCCACATGGGGCTTTTGCACTGAGCAACTACACCCCCCCAGCTTTTTTATTTTTTTCAATTTTGAAACAGGGTCTTGCTAAGTGGCTAAATTGCCCAGGCTGGGCTGAAACTTGCGATCCTCCTTTCTCATTAAACCAACTGTAATAAAGGTGTACTTAACATAAACAATACGCATCCAATTGAGTTTGATGAGCTGGGATACGTACACCTGTGTAAACTCCAGCCTATTTAATTCATAGCATATAGCCATCACCCCCAAATTTCTTCATGACCCTCTCTCACCCAATCTCCAAAGCATCACTTTGTTTCCTGCTACTGTTATTTTAACTACCTCTTGTCTTAAAAAATTTTTTTTTCTTCAGTGCTGGGTATTGAACGTGGAGCAGTCTACCACTGAGCTAGATCCCCAGCCCTTTGTATTTTTTATTTTTTTGAGACAGGCTCTCACTATGTAGTTCAGAGTGCTCTCGAACGCGCTATGTAGCTCAGGCTGGCCTCGAACTCCTGGTGATTCTCCTGCCGCAGCCTCCCAAGTGCTGGAATTACAAGCGTGCACCACCACATGAGGCCAGCCCTTTTTGAGATAGGTCTCAGTTTGGCTGGCCTCAGCCTCTGGAGTAGCTGGGATTATATACCCAGTCTAAATGTTCGTATGAATGGATCATGAGTATGTGCTCACATACTGATGTATTCTGTGTAGGGCACGTCATAATTTTTTTATTATTATTTTGGGACAGGGTCTTGCTATGTACCCCAGGCTGGCCTTGAACTCCTGGCGATCCTCCTGCCTGTCTAATAGACTCCCGCTATTTAAGAATTTAGGGCTGAGTGCGTGAAGCGTGCCCCTCCTGTGACAGCTTGGGTGTCTGTTTTGGCTTTTGGGGGGCGGGTGCGAGGGATTGAACTCAGGGCCTTGTACTTGAGAGGCAGGCGCTCTACCACTGAGCTGAATCCCAACCCTGAGGCCTTGGGTCTCACTGTCAGCACTGCAAGAGGAAAAAAACTTCAGTTCTCCAGAATAAATAAATACTTTAAAGTCTTTAATATGAAAGCTTTTAAACAAATTCTTTTTGGCAAATCAAGTAGGGCAGCACCACCCCACAGCCCTGAGTGGAGGAAGAAAAATGAAAAGCAAAGAAGAGGGCGGGGCTTGAGGTTCAGCCTCGTAGCAACTTCTGAGAGCAGGCTCAGTCCAAGGGTAAATTCAGGTCCACCGGGGACGCAGCCAGGATGCCCTCCTGGAAAGGACAGCGGCACAGATGAGGGCAGGGATCCACCGCCACAGCAGCCCGGAGTAGGGGGCGAGATGGGGGTGAAGACCCAGAGAGAGGGTGTGGCCTTCTGGGATTTGGGTTCCGTTGTGCTGGTTCCGTGCCCTGCCTGAGGGACTTTCCCCTCTCCGCCCGGCAGGACGAGGACAGGGACAGAACCCCGTTTGGCTGGCCACTGAAAAATCCTTGGCCTGGCACCTGGCCTCACCATAGTTTGCCTGTGGCCATTCTGTAAAAGCCCATTGCACAAACAAGTGAGCTTCTTTGCTGAGCTTTTTTTTGAAACAAGTTCTGGCTATGTAGCCCAACCTGACCTCGAACTGGTGGCGATCCTCCCGCTTCAGCCTCCGGCGTGCTCATTTCAGGCACGGCTGCTCCACACTTACCTCCAGTACCCTCAACGTGGGGCCAAGGTCCAAAGGGCATCTCCCTCTGGCCTGGACACCTCCAGACGTCTCCCAAGCTCCCTCAAACCCGCTCTCCGCCCCTCCAGCTATCCCCCGACCCCCCGCAGAGGCCTGCCGGGTCCTTCTAGCCAGGCCACCCGCAAACCAGTCCGCAGTCTCCTCGCCGTCTTCCCCCGAGCGGCCACCAGAGGGCACCAGAGAACTTGAACATCAGCTCAGGTGCCCAGTGCCGAATCCAAATTCAAAGCGACACAGGGTCTGGCCGCCCCTCTCGCTGCCATCTCTTGTCCTCTCCCTGTCGCTCCTCGCTCTCCAGCCCCACAACTCCCTGGTTACATCCCGAGAGCCGGCTCAGTCCTTCTCACAGGACCCGCAAGGCAGGAGACTGAGGTGATGGCTACGGGACCAGCGGAGACTGGCGCTAGGGAGGGACCGCTGCAGGTCACAGAGCACCCTGGCGTCCACACGGAGACCAGACTGGAGGTAAGGCCGGGACACAGAGGTGGACTGCTCGGTCTTCAGAAAAGGAGTTGGGGGAAGGACAAGGCACAAGGAAGAAAAAAGCAGGGGCTGGAAATTTAGCTTAGTGGCCAAAGTGCTTGCCTAGCAAGCCCAACGACCTGAGTTCGATCCCCGACACCACAAAAAAAAAAAAAGAAAGAAAAAAAAGGAAGAGGAAAGCAGGTGTGGAAACTTCACAGGCCCTGCGGGAAGGTCCGAGTCCTTCAGGGATAAAAGCCCTGAAGGGAGGAGGAGGTAGAAGGGTGTGGCAATGATTCTGGCTAGTTTTTTGGTATCAGGTGTTGAACAGAGGTCTCTTATATGCTAGGCAAGCGCTCTAGCATGAGCTCTCCCCCTACCCTCATTTTGATGTTGTTTTGATTTTGTTTCCCTGTTTTTTTTGGAGACAAAGTCTCGCTATGTAGTCCACACTGGCCTTGACCTAGTAGTGATCCTCCTGCCTCAGCCTCCCAAGCAATGGGATTATAGGCATATGCCACCATGTCTGGCTTCCAGCCCTTTTTAAAATTTAAAATTTTTTGCCAGGTGTGGTGGCACATGCCTGTAATACCAGCACTTGAAAGGCTGAGACAGGAGGATTGCTGTGAGTTCGAGGCCAGCCTGAGCTACACAGTGAGCTCAAGGTCAACCTGAAGTACACTGCAAGACCCTGTTTCAAAAACCTAAAAATAAAAAACAACCAAGCAAAAAATAAGGGCCCAGGAAGCCTCATCGTGATTCCAAGGGTACACCAGGAGTGGAAGCATCAGGGCAAGGGGGAGCTCCCCGGGGAGGGGCACTTGGCAAGGCCACACAGGAGAGGCAGGCAGTTATGAGGCAATCACACAAAAGCCCACAGTGCCAGGTAGTGCACCAAGGCGCTCCCACCTACTCCCCACAGGAACCCCTCAAGGCAGTGCTACCACTCTCCCACCTTACAGATAAGTTAACTGAGGCTCAGGGAGGGGTCCAGTCCCCTTAGTGTCCTGGTGCCTGGTGTCCCCAGTAGTTTAGGCCAGATGTGGCGCCTGCACACACCTCACAGTGCCTGACATGCAGGCACTCAATACAAGACTGAAGGAGGGTGCAGCTGGAGGTTGAGGGGTCTGCAAGGAAACCATGCCACCCCCACCCCCTCCATCACATCACAACTGGGTAAACTGAGGCCCCAAGAAGCTCTGGTACTCACCCAGCCCCCTTGGGCCTGGATCCAAGGCGTGAAGCTGTGCACGTGCTCCACACTGAGGCCAGCCAGGGCACCCCCAAGCCGGGCAACACGCCGGCTCAGCTCCATAGCCAGGGCCAGGCGGGCCAGGGGCTCTGGAGAGGGCGGTGGGGGCCCGGGGCATGGCAGCGAGGTGCTGGTGCGGCTGGGGCAAGGGCTGCCCTCCCGGCTGGAGAACAGCTCCACTAGGCGGGCAAAAGAGCCGGTGGACAGGCGGGCCAGCTTGCGGCGCAGGGCGGGGTCGGATGCCAGCTGTGGGATGGGAGGGGAAGAGGCAGGGCTCAGCTCAGTCCATGGAGTGGGACAAGGCTAACACTAGGCCCCTCCACCGTCCCATCAGTTGGACTCTATGGCCTCTGTGAAAAGGGCTCCCAAAGGGGCCCAGAACCTGAGATACTAAGCCACGCCCCCAACTAGTACTTGACAGCCAATCAGAGCCAAGCTCTACTTTAGTTGCGTTCTAGGATGGTAATCTAGTCACGCACCTGTATTTAAGTAATGCCCTCTTAACAATCAAAGAAAGCCACTATTTTAAAGTACTACCCTGACCATACCCTGTCATTCAACCCTTCTATGAAGGCCTGCCCCACTCTCCCCAGCCAATCTTCCGAAGAAAATGCAGATCTAGTTTCTTTCTTTCTTTTTTTCTTTTTTGGGTGCTGGGGATCGAACTCCGGGCCTTGCGCTTGCAAGGCAAGCACTCTAACCACCGAGCTAAATCCCCAGCCCTTAGATCCAGTTTCCGATCCCAGCGGCCCCCTCCTGTACTTGCTAGGGCGGAAAGGGGGTCTGTCACCTTCTGGTTGATGACTTCTGCCTCCTCCTCCAGCAAGGCCACCAGCCTCCGAAGCAGGGCTTCCTTCTCCGTGGTTGGAGGGTCCTGCAACTCTAGGAGCAGAAGAGAATTGGCCGGGGGACAGAGCCCCGATCCCCTCCTCCTTCTCCAGGGCCCCTTTGTCCTCACTGGGGCTAGGTGGAGATCTTAGTTGCTCTTGGACCAGCTGTTCCAGCCGCTGGGCCACCAGGGAATAGAAGTCAGGAGTAGCTGGGCCTGTGATGAAAACAGTCAATGATACTTGGCTTCCTCAGGGTAAAATGAAGCCCAGTGAGAAAACTGGGTAAAAGATCCCCAAATTCTATACCTCCTACTCTATTGTGGCCCCAAATTGAACTCAGAATGTCAGCATTAGACCGGACTTTGAAGATTATTACATCCAAAGAAGGCAAACACACAGCATTCCTGTCTTACCATCCTATCCTATACACATTTCAGACATCACCAGTTGATCACGGCACTCATCTCCCCCACTGTAAATTCCTTTTCATGCTAACGCCCCCAGCAGCCATTACTAGTCTATCTTGCCTCACTTATGAAAGGAAACCTGTTGGTCACTCTTGATCAAGCCTGATGACCTCCTACCCCACTGCTACTCTGCTCCTGGAAAAACAGAGAACCAGAGAAGAGACAGGATTTTTTCTAGTCATACAAACAAAATCCAGGTCTCCTGCTTCTATTGGGGGTATCTGTTCCTAGAAAAGGGACACTCTTAGGGGGCAGAAGCATGTATTAAAAGAGAAATAGCAACTAGAAAGGGAGTAGACTGGATGTGGTGGCACATCCCTGTAATCCCAGCACTTGGGAGGCTGAGGCAGAAGGATCACTGTGAGTTCAAGGCCAGCCTGGCTACACAGCAAGATCCTGCTTTAAAAAGGGGGCCACGGGGTTGGGGATTTAGCTCAGTGCTAGGCAAGCACAAGGCCCTGAGTTCAATCCCCAGTACCACCCTCAAAACAAAACAAAACAAAAAGGTCAAAAGCCTGCCTCCCCACAGCCCACAGAATTGACAGAAATCTGAGTTAGGGGAGAAGACAGGATGGTGAAGGCTGGTGATGAGTGACCTTCAACTAGTGTTTTACCTTGTCTATGCTTTAGGAACCAAGGCTCCTCCTGGCCCTGCTGGTTCCAGGGCCAGGATCTAGGGGGTCTCTTACCAGGTTCTGAGACATAGCAGGGGCGGAGGGGCAGCGAGCAAGGCCGAGAGGACTCAGCAGGAACAGCTCCTCCCCTTAGAGGGCAGGGAAGACATCTTCGAAGGCGGCTCAGGAAGTCTGTTGGCTCCACTTGGGCAGGGCTCCTGGGGAGAGGACCTCAGAGAGTGACCCCAGAGACCTCCTGCAAGCAGTCCCTTTCTCCTCCTGCGGAGGCCCTGTCCTTGGAAGCCCAGGGAGCCAGAGATGAAGACATGAGACAGGCTGAGAACAGGAGCAAGACTTACAGGGGCCCTCAATCCAAATGCAGGCCTGGGGGAGGAGACTAGTCCTCTTACCTGGGTGGAGTTGGAATGGGGGACCCAGCAGCCTCACCGCGCCTCAGAAAGGCTGCTAGGACCCTCAGCGTGTCCTCCCGGAGGCCCAGCTCTTCTGAGCCTGCCATGGAGGCAGCTGTAAGAGAGAGGGCAGAGGAATGGACTCAAGCTTCAGTGGGAAGTGGAGATTTAGGGTCCAAATTCTTAGGTCCTGAGCGGACCAAGACTTATAGCCCCCAAGAGTGAAGGGTGCTGACTCCTTCGGAAGAGTTAGGGTCTTCGGACCGAGATTCTTTGATCCCCAGAGGGAGATGAGGGATGAGGACTGAGTACTTTATTGTGGGAAAGGGAAAGTCTGGGAATCTAAGGGAGAAGATGGGTGGGGGCGTGCCCTCCTGTATCTCCTAGGGAGAAGAGAATTTGAGCTCCACTCCTGGATTCCCAAGGAGCCAAATGCCAAGCTACTTAATCCCTTTGAGGGTCAGAAACTACCAATCCCAGCAGGCTTCGCGGCAAACAGTCCCCTTATTCCGTGCTTGTTCACCGCTCAGGCTGCTGGGAAGTGTAGTTCCAACTATCAAGCAGTACTCCGGCACCCCGAGCATTTGGAGCCAGAGAAGCCGGATTAGGATGCCGGTTCCTCGATCCTGGTCCCCTCCTCTCCCCAGCCCTCGCCAACACCCTGCTCACCCTGCTCATCCTGCTCACCTGGTCTGGGACCCTGCCGCCGCCCGCGTCGTCCCCGCCCCTGCCTCCGCCTCCACTCACGTTGTACTAACTTTTATTAGTTTAACTTTCCCGCGCCTGCGCAATGCGCCGATGTGGTAACCGCCCCAACGTAGAAAGGGCGGTGCGAGGGTGCCGCCTAATTTGCATATGACGTTCCCAGCATGCCTGTGTCCGGAAGACCAAAAAAGGGCATGAGAGGCGCGGCCTGACATCATCGGACCGCCCCTTTATTTTTTGAATTTTTACCCAAAGAATGATAAAGTTGTTTTTATCACAAAAAAATCGATAGAAAAGAAAACCCTAGTGCTTTGTAGCTTAGCTGACAGGAAACGGGGTGCGCAGAGCCGAGTTTGAGAGCCACCCGGAGCCCAAAGAGAGCGGGTGCAGTCCAGTAAGTAGCCCGCACGCCCTGACGCTCCCAGGGTATGTAACGCGGAAGAGCTGGGGAGAGCTGGTGGCATCCGGAGCGAGGAGCGAGGGAGAGGATGGATCTGCACTGAGAGCTGCAGAGGAAGGCCGTCTACTCTGTGAAACAAGAAGGGAGCTACAATGGCTGGCGCTGGAGGTCGGCTATGGAAAGACTAGAAAAAGCCAGGAAGGAGGAAGAGAGGAGGCGTCTACATTGGGGGATCCTGGGAGGAGGGGGAGTGGGTTCTGCCAATGGTTAAAAGTCCCCTCTGGAAGGCTGAGCGTGCACCGGAGGACGGAGACTGGTTGTTTTGTTTGGGGGATTTTGGGGGGAGGGTGTTTTTTGTTTTTTTTCTTCGGGGGGGTGTTGTGGAGGGAGGTAATTGGGAAGGGGCATCTTCTGTGGCGTAGTTGGAGTCTACACTGGGGAAAGTACGGGAGTAGCAGCTCCTGAAATTAATAGGGAAGGAGGCTGTGTTTTGGAAGTGGGGTTACCTGCTCGATGATATGGATGAGGGAGGGGTTTACACTAGGAAAGAGAAGGGTTTGCACTGGAAGAATTGAGGGGCCACAGTGGCTGCTGAATTCGCTTGGGAAGGAAAGGGGGGTCGACCTCGGATATAGGAGAGTCCTTGCAGGATAGGAGTATAGAAAGGTCCCCTGTTTCCTGTACCCCAGGAAAACATGGGTGAAGGGCCTGCCCCGTAGCTGGGGAGAGGGAGGTGTCGGTGCTAGAGCTTCGGGAGAGTGGGCCCAGAAGGCTTCCCGCGCCCAGGAACTGCCCCGTGCGCAGGCCGGACCATGGGAACTCCAAAGCCGCGGATCTTGCCCTGGCTGGTGTCGCAGCTGGACCTGGGGCAACTGGAGGGCGTGGCCTGGCTGGACGAGAGGCGCACGCGCTTCCGCATTCCTTGGAAACACGGCCTGAGGCAGGATGCGCAAGTGGAAGACTTCGGCATCTTCCAGGTGCGTGGGCGCCGGAGTACAGGAAACTAAGAGCTCCACACAAAGTACAGTATTTCGGGGGTTAGGGCCCGGGAGGCGGGTCAACCCTCGGGGGGCGGGCTCCTGCTTACACTGATGGGCTGGAACAGGAGGGGCGTGGCCATCAGAATCTGCCCGGTGATAGGCGACAGGGACAGACGGCCAGTTCCAGGATTAGACCGGGGAAGTGGGTTTGGATCTCTAAGAAGTGCGTCCCGGAGATTAGGAGTTCATTGTGGATGGGGCTCTCGTGGTAGAATTCTTGAACATTAGAGATGGGATTACTAACCACCAAATTAGGATAACCAGTGTTGGTAAACCGTTAAGAACTTGTGGGGACAGTGTTATCAAAGAGGGTGTGCTGGAACGGTGGTGACTGGGTTAGACACCAAGTAGGGTGTAGAAAACCAGTTTAGAGCCAGGCATGGTGGCGCACGCCTGTAATCCCACCACTCGGGAGGCAGAGGCAGAGGATCACTGCGAGTTCAAGGCCAGCCTGGGCTACATAGCATGACCCTGTCTCAAAAAACCAAAAAGGAAAAAAAAAAAAAAAAAGAAAACCAGTTTAGAGAGCTGGGTGTAGTGGTGCACGCCTATAATCCCAACGTTCCAGAGGCTGGGAGGCAGGTGTGAATTTGAGGCCAGCCTGTAATACATAGGAAGACCCTGTCAAAAAAAAAAAAAAAAAAAAAAAAGCTGGAGTTTAGAAAGGTGGAGGCAGGCAAGGACAAAGGAGTTTGGAGCACAGAGACTCTAAGAATTTGGGGATGGGATCATATGGAGTTGGTTCTTGGCAGGGGAGGAGTTAGGCCTGGAGGAGGCAGGATTAGGACCCCTGGGGTGCGGCCTAAGTGGTCCTCTCCACTATCCTGTACTGCTGTTGCCACAGGCCTGGGCTGAGGCCAGCGGTGCCTACATTCCCGGGAGGGATAGGCCCGATTTGCCAACCTGGAAGAGGAATTTCCGGTCAGCCCTGAACCGGAAGGAAGTGTTGCGTTTAGCCGAAGACCGAAGCAAGGACCCTCATGACCCTCATAAGGTCTATGAGTTTGTGGACTCAGGTGGGCCAGAGCAGTATTTTCCACAGAAGCCTGAGATCTGCAGGTCTCTGGCATCCATACTCTACTCACCCCTTCTCCACAGGACTAAGGGACTCTTCCCAGCTGGACACCTCTCCAGAAACTGAGGGAGGCAATACCTCTGACAGCCAGGTGAGGACTCACCAGCCCTCTGCCCCATCCCTGCCCTGACCATTGGACCCATTCAGCCTGTCACCCACTTGATTCTGGCCAGGGTGATCAAATGTCTGGCTGTTTCCACCAGGAAGACATCTTGGAGCTACTGAGCGACATGGTCTTGGTCCCACCCCCAGACGACAGGGTCCCTGAGCAGTACCCTCAGCACTTGTCAAGTCCTAACTTGGACAGCCCTGTACCCTGTCCAAATGTGGCACCCTCTGAAAACCCACTGAGGCTGCTGCTGGTGCCTGAGGAACGTGAGTGCCAGCTGTGGGGTGCGGGGCCACAGCAGGCGCAGTGGGCCCTCACCTGGTCTCTCTCCATCTCTCCCCCTCCCGCTGCCGCCGCTGCTCAGAGTGGGAGTTTGAGGTGACCGCCTTCTACCGGGGCCGCCAGGCCTTCCAGCAGACCATCTTCTGCCCAGAGGGCCTGCGGCTGGTGGGCTCTGAAGCTGGGGACAGGGCACTGCCAGGGCAGCCAGTCACACTGCCAGACCCTGGGGCGTCCCTGACAGACAGGGGCGTGACGGGCTATGTGAGGCGTGTGCTGAACAGCCTGGGTGGGGGCCTGGCTCTGTGGCGGGTAGGGCAGCGGCTCTGTGCCCGGAGGCTGGGGCACTGCCATGCATACTGGGCCGTGGGCGAGGAGCTGCTCCCCGACTGCGAGCACGGGCATAAGGGCGAAGTCCCCAAGGATGTGGACGGCAGCGTGTTTGACTTGGGGCCCTTCGTGGCAGGTGAGTGCCCTCCGTGGGAAGCAGTGGGTGGCTGGGTTAGGGTTCCAGGGCCAGGCAAGGCGAGACTGAATTCGGCCCCTGCCCCTCTGTGCCCAGGCAAAGGATGGGCCTTCCCTCTCTGGGGCAGCAACTGGCTCCTCTCCACCCTTGCAGCTGGGAGGCGACTGGGCCCCAGCACAGCAGGTCTCAGGGCACCGGCTGTCGCCATCATCGGCGGCTGTCCAAACAGCGGGAGGCAGGGATGCAGCTCAGTGGCGAGCACTTGCCCGGCAGGCGTGAAGCCCTGCGTGCCATCTCCTGGGCCCCGAGAACGGCCAGCAGGACAGCAGTCCTTCAGGGCTTTGCTGCCCGCAGAACTCTGCAGTGATGACAGTGAGCTGGGCTGTGCCGTCGTGTAAGGTACCCACTGGCCACAGGCTGGTGGGAGGCAGTGAGCCACGTACAGCTGAGGAGTGAGTCTGAAATTTTAGTTCATGTTAGTTACAAAGTTTTTTTGAGACAGGGTCTTACCTTATAGTTCAGGCTGGCCTTGAACTCACTATGTAGCCCAGGCTAGCCTAGAATTTATGGCAGTCCTCCTGCCTCAGCCTCCCAAGCGCTGGGATTATGGGCGTGCCTGACCACAGTTACAATTTAAATAGCCCTGTGTGGCACCTGCCCACATACTGGACAGCACAGCCACAAGGAGTTAAGAGCAGTAAACATGATCCCCCTCTTAATTCCACTGAGCACCCTCAGGGTGGGACTATCCTCTTCAGGGCCTGGTTCCCCTCCGAAAGATGGGGCTCTGGGTGCTGGGGCGGGATCAGGGCAGTGGGAGCCAAGGAGAAGGAGCAATTGAGGTTATGGTTAGAAACGCAGGGACTTTACTAAGATGGGCAGCCCCCTGCCATAGTGGCAGAGGGCATTAGTAGGGGAAATGGCAGGGTTACTACTCGGGTTGAAGGCAGAGGGCAGGGAGAGGGTCTTTCCTTATCTGACTCAGCTCCTGGGCTCCCAGATCTGATTGCCTTCATGAATGGAAGTGGATACTCGCCACGCTACACTCTCTGGTTCTGCCTGGGGGAGTCATGGCCCCAGAACCAGCCGTGGGTCAAGAGGCTCGTGATGGTCAAGGTGCCTGCAGCTGGGGCTCCTAAGGGTGGGAGGCACGGTCTTGCAGAGGGAAGAGGTTGCAACAGGAACTCCAATTCCCAGAAGCCCTTCTGAGACACTAATGTCCAGGGGTCTGCAGCGACCACTTCCTCATCCCCAGGAGCTTCCAGGTGTCCTTCACAGCCTGGCCTCAACTCAGAGCCCATTTGAACTCTCTAGGCCCTGTGGAAGTTGGCAGACCTCAAGTCCTTGCAGCCCCCCAGGAGTCCTGACCACAAACTGCCCAGCCCTGGACTCTGACAGTTGCCAGCAGTCCTGCTTCTCACAGTTCATTCTGGGCTATGCTGGAGACTGATGGGTGTTGTGGTCCACTCCTCCTCACCATGGTGGATGGTGGCTAGGTGTTTTCCCTGACTCTTTCTCCCTCCCTTCCTCAGGTTGTCCCCACTTGCCTCAAGGCGCTGTTAAACATGGCCCGGTCAGGGGGCGCCTCCTCCCTGGAGAACACTGTGGACTTGCACATTTCCAACAGCCAGCCCCTCTCCCTCACCTCAGACCAGTACAAGGCCTACCTGCAGGACCTGGTTGAGGACATGGATTTCTAGGCCACCAGGAGACCTGAGCCCTGGCCCTTCACTTCCGTCAATAAAGCAGTCCCTGCTACACTTGTGTGTGTACGTCTGGTATTGGGTGTCCCCAGGATGCCCCTGTCCATAGGTGTTGCTGTGGGGTCTCAGTTTACCCATCTATGTAGCTTCTGTAACTCAGGTGCCCAGTGCATAAGGACCAGTCACCATGCAGGGAGTGGCTGACACTTGTTACCAGTTTCCCTCAGACCTGGTGAGGAGGTGACAGATACCCACTTTACAGACTATGACACTTAGGCTTAGAGAGACAAAATCTCAAGTAGAAAACCACCTAGGTCAGAATCGGGCTTACTTGGGCCGCACTCCCCAAGGGAGAGCCGAGGGGACTCCAGCCCTGTGTTGCCTATGATCTGTAAGGCAAACGTCCCTGCTCCTTTGTGGGCCTGGGCCCTCTGCATGGGGTCTCTGTAACCCACCGCAGCTTGTGAAGCCAGCCTGTCCTGGTGACTGTAACACTTTCCTGCTGGGGCTGCAGTTCTGGGTAAGAGGAGACAACACATGGCCTTTGCTGTTCTATGCCTCAGTTTCCCCCCGCCAAGTGGCTTAGATTACTGCAGCTTCATAGGGCTGCTTAGGAGAACACAAGTCAACAGGGGACAGACACTGCTGTGGGAGCAGCTCCAAGGCAGATGAACAGCACCCAGAGCCCCTAGGCACAGAAGACGCTTACTGGGGAACCTGGGGTTCCTGCCTCCTGCCACCCCACCATTGCTTTCTATCAACAGCTGCTAAAAACAAAACAGAACAAAACAAACAGCTGCTACTCACCAGGTACTATTGAAGCACTCCAGCTGCTGGGGCCCCGGCTGACCCCTCAAACCACTGCATGCATTCACCCCAAGGCAGCTTCCTAACCTCACACTTGGGCCTCTTCCATATCCTTCCCCAGAAGGGGCTAAAATAATGGGGCTGGGGTGACACTTAATGAAGACTTTAATGAAACTGGGGGAGGGACACAAACAGAGGGGAGGACGGATGGGAACAGGCTTGGGGCCATGGGAGATGGGCAGGGGCTGGGCAGGGCAGGGGGCCCTCCTCTTCCCCACAGCGACCCTCTCCCAGTCATTCCACCGACCAGGGGGGCAGTGGGAGGTGGGGCCATAAATACGTCCAGAATCTCGAAGAGGCGAGGGGAGGGAGGAGTGGCCAGGGTCTCAGAGAGGGGGCAGGGGCAGACCCGGGCCGCCCTTGTCAGGAGGACCCGGTTCCTTGGGTGGCCGAGGCGGTCCTGGAGGGTCCCCAGGCTTTCGGCCGTGCTTGCGGAAGTAGCGGTAGCGCTGGACGTAGGCCCGAACCAGGTTGCTCACCTTCACTGGGTTGATCTCCCCACTTTTGCTGTGGCAGATCTGGGGAACCGGGGGCACCTGAGTCACCACCAGCTCTCAGGCATCTCCTACCCTAGACCACCGAGCACAGCCTGGGCCTGGGGATCACTCTCCCGATGAACAGGCAATGCCACCACTTGTCCCCCTTGACAACAGGCTCCCCACACCAGCAGCACAGGTCCAGGTGGCACTGGCAAAATCCTGTCCCCTCCTAACCTCCCCATCTGCATGCATCCATGTGTACACGTCCCTGTGTCTGTCCCCTGAACCCCACCTTGTGGACAGCCTTCCTTAGGATGTCCTTGTACTCCTCCTTGGTGATGTCCTTCTTCTGATAGTACGGCTTAATGGCCAGCTTCACCTCCTCCACCGCCCGCTCCTGCGTGTGCAGCTTCTTCAGATACTGGCGGTGCCAACACGGTGGGAGAGAAGACAGTGAGGTACCTCCGGGCCACTCACCCCTGCCAGCCAGCTGAGCCACCCTTGAAGGTGGCATCCTACTTAGGGTCTGCCCTGCACACCCTGCTGCAGTCACCGCGGCCCACTAGGCGCCTCTAGGCTGTGACCGGCACCCATGTTCCCCTGCCCTCACAGTCCAGTGGGGAGATAAATGTCAGTCAAGCAGTCACGACTGTCTTTAATCCAACTTTACAGCTCTGACTATAGCAGGGAACTGTCACATGTCTGTACAGCGGGTAGCGGACAGACCTGGTCTGGGTTTCTGCAGCCCTGCCCTGGCTCCCGATGGACAGTGGGGCCAAGCTCAGGCGTGGAGACAGCATAGTGGCCATGGAATCCTGCTGCACCACTACCATGGGCAACTGAACCTCTGGGACTCATCTGAAAACTGTGACAGCACCCATGGAGAGGATCAGGCACAGCCAGACAGCAACAGACTCAATTCAGGGGCACTGGGTGGGACAGGGAACCGCACGCACGACCCCTACCTCTCAAACCCTTGCAAAAGCAGATGAGTGGGAGTTGGGGATCTAGCTCAAGTGGTAGTGCGCTTGGATGGCAAGAGCAAGGCCTTGAGTTTGATCCCCAGGACCCCCCAAGAAATGCAGATGGGGTGAGCTAGGTGTGATGGCATACACTTGTAATCGCAGCACTTGGAAAGCTGAGGCAGGAGGATTGCCACAAATTTGAGACCAGCTTGGGCCACATAGTGAGTTCAAGGCTATCCTGAACTACACAGTGACTACACACTGGGACTGTGTCTCAAAAAAAAAAGCCAGTGGTACTCTCCAGAGTCAAGAGGGGAGCAGGCCCCTTGCGGGAACAAGGAACAGTTCCTCGGCACCTCCTGAACTAGGTGAATACACCACTGCCCTGGAGCTGAAAGAGTAATGGCAACAGGCAAGGTTCTGGGAGGCAGCTCACAGCAATCTTCTCCAGCAGCATCCCTCTAAGCCAAGGTAGAGCTGCTGGCCAGCTGAACAGGAAGTGGGTTTCTACGACAACAGCCCCACCAAAGGGGCTGCTTCCTGACACCCATCTCAAAGCAACAAAGAGAGACAAAGGGCAGCCAGACCGGCAGAGCCAGAGCCCCGCTTTGGGTCCCTACCGTCCCGGGCCTGCAGCTCACACTGCGGCCAAGTGAACAGCTGAGCCATGGCCCTGCCTTCAGAGTTCCCAAGGCGCGTCCATGGTCGCACCTGGCTTTCCTTTTGGTGCCCTCTGAGAGGAAGGTCAGGGTGTCAACTCCATCCACTGGCTCTGCAGGGGATGTGGGGCGGGGCACAGGCACCCAGCCCTGACCTAGAAGGAAAGAGCCCCAGAGCCGGGAGGAGGTGTTGACAGAAGCCTGTCTGCAACTACCTGGCAGCCATTCTCCCTTTCCTCAGAGGTTCTTGCCTTTTCTTTTGAAAACCAGGCTCTCCCACTTCCATAGACTGAGAGAGAGGGAGAGAACAATGGGTAATTGAAGGGTAGACGAGCGTGGGTGTGTGTCTGGGAACCTGTATGTGTATGTGTGTGGGTGTGTTTATACACACCATTTATATACACATACATGTCTACAGAATTTTCTTTCTTTTTTTTTCAGAATTTTCTTTCAAACTTATCTAGCACCCTTTTCCCATTCATCTGTCCCAGTAGAAGTTTAGTTTCTTACAACGTAATGACTCACTAATCCATCTCTCCCTCAACTGGCTCACCTTGTCCGTGTCCCCACGTCCCTCGGAGCTACTGCTGCCCTCTCTCTTGTCAGATGCAGCAGCCAGCCCAGTGGGGGTGGGCGGGGTAGAGCCACAGCCCCCCAGAGGAAGGCTGCCAGGAAGCAGGTAGCCAGAAGGGCCAGGGGGCAAACCCAGAGAAGTGGGCACGGGAGCTGGGGTCACCCCCAGACTTGAGGGTGGCTTCCGGTGGCTGAGGATCTGTAGGAAGAGGTGGGGGAGGATGAGCAAGAGCAGGTGGAGGGGAACAAGAACTTGCACCCCACCGCTCCTACCCTAATTTCCCAACAGTCCCAGGGCAACAGCCTCCTCTTCTGGCCAATACCTTGCCCCAAGGTCTGCTGGGAGTTGTAGTTCCTCTCCTAACCCGACACAAAGGACAAAAGAAGGGGCTATGGGGACTCTGCCCAAGGGAAGCCCACCTGGTTGGTGGCCTGGATCAGCTCCTGGGCCTTTGCTCGGCTGGCCAAGTTGGCCTCTTCCATCTTGAAGAGAAGTGCGGTCACTACAGGAGGCAGTGAAGTGAGATCAGGAGGAGTGACAAGAGGAGATGGCCTAGCCACCTGCTGCCACTCCCGCCCTGGGTCCCAGCCAGGCCAGGGAGCCTCACACTCAGGAACATGATAAAGGGGCTCAGCCACCGACAGAGTCACTGCATCCTCTGAACATTCTTAGGTCTTAAAGAGCGTGGTGCCCAGATGAATGACACCAGAGTCACTGAGTGACAAGATGGTGGCAGGACTTGGGATTCTGTCTGCCTTCCCAAGAGGTCTGACAGAGGTTGCGGCATCCCCTAAGGGACAGAGCCTGCTCAACCCACCCTTCCACGCCCTCCCGTCCCTAAGCAGACCCAAGCCCCATCTTATTCTGTGCTGCCTGCCAACTGGCTGGCCCCTCTCCCAGCACACCCAGACACTGGGAGGACTTCCGGGGGATCTGACTAGACCACCTAGTCACTACATACCGCCCCCTTCAGGCCATCCCCACTGCCGCCAGCCCCCATCCCAATCCTGCCGAGTTGCACCTGCCCAGGGATACTCACAGGCCAGGACGCCACTGGTGGTGCAGTCCACCCCAGCCGGCAGGTTCCAGGGCATGGGTGGGGGCAGCGTGGGCAGCTGGGAGACTCGGGCTGCCGGCCCATCCTCTGGCCCCGAGTCTCCGGCCGTGGACCCTGCACTGGGGGCAGCGCTTGGGGCAGCTGCTGCTGTGCTGGTGGCTGTGGTGGTGGCAGGCTGCTGCTGCTCCTCCTCCTCCTCCTCCTCTTCCTCCTCCTCCTCTTCCTCTGCCCCACCTCGGACCCCAGCTTCCTCAGTGGCCTCCTCGGGCAGGAAGGACACCTCAGGAGTCTTGCAGCTACTGTCCACAGTCTGCGAGTCCGGGGTGAGTGCCGGGGGCGGAGGGGCTGCCTTCGGGGGTGGAGTACTAGGGACCTTGGCCACCCGCTCCTCCCCAGACCAGGAAGTCTCCTCAGCCCCCTTGGCTCCTGCTGCCTGGCTGCAGCTATCCGCCTTGGACTTTTTCAGCGACACAGGGCCGCCACTGGCCCCGCTGCTACCCCCACTGCGAATCTTTTTCCTGGTCTTAGATGGCTTGGTCTTTCCCTTGGTCCCCTTGGCTTTCTTGGCCCCAGCCTTGGCTTTGACCTTGGTCTTTTTGGGCTTGGTGCTGCCCGGTGCGGCTTTGGCCACCTCAGCAGGAGCCCGCTCATCAGGTTTGAGGAAGGGAGAGCGGCTCTCGCGGTCGCGGCTGAATTTGACCCCAATGGAGCCCAGGCTAGCAGAGGCAGAATCCTTGGCAGGGGTGGTGCTGCTGACGCCCTCTCGGATGAGCACAGCCACCTTGGACTGCAGCTTCACCTTCCGGGAGGAACAGGAGGATGACGAGGACGAGGAGCCTGAGCCGCTGCTGACTGGTGGCTTTGGCGGGGGCCCTGAGGAAGGTGCTGACTCCTTGGGAGGTCGGACCTTCTTGGATGACCTATCCCTGTCCCTGTCCCGATCCCGGTCCCCCCCATCCAGGGCCTTTCTACGAGACCCCTTCTCCCGGGAGGAGGAAGTGGAGGAGGCCGCCCCTGAGCGCCTACGGTCCTTCTCGGTGCTCTTGGCCCCGCGCTCCTCCCCACTCAGTCCCTCCGAGTCGTACAGGACCTCACGCTTAGGTGAGGAGGTGGGCACCGGCGAGGGTCCTCGGGGGTCCGACTTGTCAAGCCGGCCCACCGTGATGGTCCGCTTGATGGCGAAGAGATCGTGGTCCGTAAGGTCCTGTATAGAGGGCGGCACAGCGCCACGGCGGCGGCTGTCTCTCTCACCACCCGCAGAGGAGCCCGAAGGCTGCTGCGCTGGCACCGAGGCCTTGTCGCCTCCATCCCCTGATCGCTTCTCACCCCGGGATCGCGATCGTTTCTTCTTCTTCTTGCTGCTGCCGCCATCCCGGTGCTTGCCGCGGTGCCGCTCGCGCCTGGAGGACGAAGATGATGAGGTGGCCGGGGGCGGGGAGGCCGAGCGCCGACGACGTCGCCGCTTCTCCCGGGACCGGGACCTGCGGCTGCTCCCACGGCGCCGGTCGGAGCTGCGCGAGCGGCGGCGGGCAGAGCGGGAGCGGGAGCGGGAACGGGAGCGGCGGCGGGCGGAGGACGAAGCGTGGGAGCTAGGCTTGTGGTCACGGGAGCGGTGTTTCTTGGAGTCCCAGGGCGAGGCAGGGGCTGGCGGCGCAGGGTGGGCGCCCGACGAGGACGAGGCGGCCTCTTTGGGCTCCCCGCCGCTGCGCTTGCGCTCCCGCCTCGACTTCTTGCGCGTGGGCGGGCCCGTGGCGGTGGAGGCCGCGGCCGCGGCAGGGACCGTGGCTGGGGACGGAGAGCGCTGGCGGTATCGCTCCCGCCGCTGCGTGAGGATCTTGCGGCGCAGGTCCAGGCCGCCCCAGCGCGTGTCGGCAGCGGGTGGCGCGGGAGACGGGTCGCCCAGGTCCACCTGCAGCGCGCCCTCGCCGTCGGACTCTGCATGCAGCGACAGGAAATCGTCGCCCTCCGGAGCCCGGGGCGCTGGGGGCTGTGGGAGGGGCTGTGCCACGGGGACAGGCGCTGAGGCAGGGGGCTGCCGGGCAGCGCGGCCGCCAGCCCGGAAGAGAGATACAGCCACGCGGGGCTCTTCTTCCGGCTGCACAATCTCACCCTCTTCGATCTCCGAGTCGGGAGGCGGCAGCAGGGGTGGCGGGAGAGCAGCCCCACCGGCCGTAACCACCTCCACGGAGACCTTGCCTTCCCGACAGGCCTCTGCCTCGGTTCCCACCACGAAGACACGCCTGCGCGTGGCAGCCTCGGCCCGGGTGGAGTCGGCCTGGGGCGGTGTTCCGGGGGCAGGCACAAGCTGCGGGGGCTGGGGATCCGGGTGCGGGCTCTGGTCACCTGGGAAGTCCTGGCTCAGGCTATTGTCATCATAGATGCCTGCCAGGGTCTCCGAGATGCGGCTGATGCTCTGTGACAGACCTTCCTCCTCCTCCTCTTCCTCCTCCTCCTCTTCCTCCTCCTCCTCCTCTTCCTCCTCTGGCGAGGGGGTCCCCGCTGAAGAGCTGGGGTTGGAGCCCGTGGGCTCAAAGGGGTCATACTTTTGCTCCGGAGCGGGGGGTGGAGAAT
>PVJO010011866.1:0-57915 GCA_004026905.1 Hystrix cristata | reverse complement strand
AAGGAAGCAGGACACAGCGATAAAGACATACAAAATGTTCTCTGTTATTTTTTATACTATGTAGTAATTTATATGCTGTTAAAGTAGCTTATCCACAGAACTGTCTGAGTCTGTGCCATAAATCACCCTTTAGAGGTATTTTATTTATACCTCCATAATAAATCTCCAAAAACGACCTTAATTGACAGCTATTAAAGATCCATTATTCATAGAAGCCTTCAGACCACGGGGAAATGTTTTATTTTACTAAATTATTGTTAAATTGACTTGACCAATTTTGATTTAGAGCTACCAAAAGCAAGAAAATTGCCATTCCATCAATTTTTAAGATGCAAAGTGAAACTGCTTAATTTTAAGAAATGAAATGTATCATAACTAACATGATAGCTATTAAATTTTGGTATCTGAAAAGAATGGAGATGTAAAAGTTCAGGCATTTTTTTTGCCAACAGTGACTCTCTAAGGACAGGAGACCTATTTTCCCAGGCGATGCCCGTGGCGCCTCCCAGGGTGCTTTTCTGTGGGGTACGAGGACAAGGCCGCCACTCTGTGTTTCCAGGAAGAGCTGCCTTTGATAGCCGTGTCCTCAGAACAGACAGCGAAGCACTGAGGATGCTCTGTGGGGATGACTTCCTGTTTCCCTGAAGTTCAGAGGAAATTTTCAAGTTTCCTCACTTACCAGCTTGACTGTTCAGCTCAGAAGCCTGCAGGTGTTTTTTGCGAAGCGTCTCCAGTCCTGTCTCAGCTGCCCTGCATACAGACATCCTGCCACCCCAAGAAGGTGCCACCCTGCTCGTGGAGAAGCCTGAGGGCCGTCCTGTGGGCCCTATGGAGAGACAGCCATCAGAAGCTGAGTGTTTGCTCTGTAATTTTGATTTATGTCCATGAAAGGGTTTTGAGTATCATAAAAATAAATGCTTCAGTCCTTGCCATCCAAGGCCTCCAGGTCTGCAGATTCAACCAACCACAGTTCAAAAATACAGGATCAGAAAAACCTGCATTTGTACTTTTCCTTACATCACTATTCCGTATGTAGTGCAGTGCAGCAACATTTTACATAGTGTTTACCTTGTACTCGGCAGCCCAAGCTATCCATAGTTGATTGAAAGCACACCAGAGGTTGTGTGCAAGTACAGTGGTACCTCGATTCACAAACTTAATTCTTTCCATGATTCTGGTCACAAACAGAATTGGATGAGAGTCAAATCAAATTTTCCCTAAGGTCACCTTGAACCTAACCACTGATTTTTTTTTTGACTCTCATCTAATTTGGTTTGCAATCAGAATCATGAAAAGAATTAAGTTCATGAACTGAGGTACCACTGTACTGTTCCACTTCCTGGAGGGAACGTGAGCACCTGCAGATTTCTATACCCACAGCAGTCCTCACACGTGTCCCCAGCAGACACGGAGGATACAACCATCGCCTTGTACTCTCAGACTCCCCAAGGGAGTCTGAGCACCAGGTAGATCCCAGACCCAAATTTGGAGCATGAAGTTATAACTTCAATGTCAATATCAGAATTTCCTAAGTGGGAAAGAGGGGACTCTGTGAATACTCTCAAGAAATACGAGCCCCTGAGCTGCTGCCTGCCCTCTTCATATGTCTTTGCACACACATGCTGTCTAGCCATGAGCAAAAGGACTTTCCACGGCTCCCACTTTGTCTCAAAGGCTACAACAGCCCCCTTCATTTTTCTTCCATCACAGCGCCCTTCTAGGAACCAACTGCAGAACGGCCCCACAATACACAGAACCCATCGTCACCTGCAAACTCCAGGGACCTCTCCCTCTGCATCCTTCCTTGGCTGTTCAAATCCCTACTGGCAGTGTCAGGATGCAGTGGGCATCCTCTGCACACCCCTCGCTGCCCCCTCACTGCCTGGACCACGCTGGCTGTGCCTGGGCCAGCGACCCATGATGGTGACACAAGGTGGCAGAGTCCAGGTCACCATCAAGGACTGAATGGTGCCCCACAGCCACATGTGAATCCTCAATTCAGGACAGGTACTTTGCCACCAAGGAAGGAGAGACATCCCACAAACCCATCAAACCTGGAAAATATCAGTCCAAATCTGATACTCCTGCCCTGCCAACACCACAGCTTGGCCTGTACTGCCCAGGTGCCCTGCCCCACCTCAACCTGGGGACTCCATCCTCCAGAACCAGAGAACAAGCATCTGCTGCTGAAGCCACCAACTGTGGCACTCTGTTGCTGCAGCCCTAAGAAGCTAGCTTGATCATCAAAGGCCGAAGACTATCTTAATGTGGTTTTCAATGGAGGTGGTTGAATGCAATGGTGATGAAACCAATGTGGAATCTGCACAAGATGTAGTTTCACGCGTAGATCTTGAGGACCCGTCTGCCCAGCTGCTGAGGGGAGGCCTCCCTCCTCCACAGCCCCGTCTCGCCCAGAGCCTCGGGAGCTGTTGGACGAGGCTCAGGGGCAGAGTCCCAGCCCCGCTGCTCCCTACTTCAGCCTGGGCTCCCTGGTCCCCTGCTCTCTGCAGGCCCTTCTTCCCTTGCCGACCCAGCAGCCCGACGGTCCTCGCCATCTGCTGTGCAGTTTAGAGTGCAGCCTTTAGCTATCGTCCAACTGGAAGTTCTACTTGTAGTAGTTTCCCAAAACTCCAACCAACTCAAAATTACTAGGGACATTTGGAAACGTGCAGAGTCTCAGAACTACTGCCCAAAATCTAAGGTGTAGCTCTGGGTTTGAGCTATCCTGACAACCAGTTTAATATTGCAAACAATGATCACATATTTACTAGTTTTTATCATGTCATAAGATCATGAAAAATATTGAACTGATAGCTGTTTATGTAATTGATATTGTATATGGCTGAGTGACGTACATGTTTATGGAAGGTTTTATTTTTCATGCATTTAAAAAACTCTAGAGGGAAGAACATTCCAGATCTGCTTCTCAGAGTCTGTTGTATCCCATTTATACCACCTTCTTGAAATGAGGAGTTCATTTCATGGTCCCAGAATGACTGTTGCTCATCCAGACATTACATCTGTGCTCCAAGTAGGAAAAAGAGAGACAAGACTAAGGACAAAGACAAGCAGGTCATCTATATTAGTGTTTTAAAAATCATTTCCAAGAAAATGCACATGGTGGTCTACATTTATATATCATTAGTAAGAACTGTGTAAAATGGTTACCTCTTGCTAAGAAGGAAGCCAGGAAATAGGGGGTATAAGTTGGGAACATGTTAAACTTGAATAAAAATGAGGCTCTACAGTTTAAGTGTTAAGGAAAATTACTGTCAGGAAGGCAAATGATGTGTCTTCCCAAGGGGACTAAAAGTTCTGAATGACCCAGAGCTAAATCTGTTAGCTGACAAAGGACAAACAAGGCCTTCCCAGCCTCAGAGCGGGACTGAACAAGAAGAGCCTCTGGCCTCAGTGGCACCTGCAGGTCTCTCCCAGGAGCAGTCTCCCCACCACCACCCGTCGTCTGAGCCTCCCTCCATGGTGGCAGGGCGGCGGCAGCGACACCTGTGGTCCAGACATCCTGGGAGAGGAGACAGGCCAATGTGGACTTGCCCGCCAGTAGAGGAGGCACAGGAAGTAGCTTGGACAAAGAGCAGGGCTTGCTGCTCAACGCACACAAGGTCATACTTGGGGTGCAATTCGTTCTTTATTCGCAGTGGGCTGCATGGTCCTCAATGAATGGTCAGTGGGCAGCAGGACTTACAGAAGGAGAAGAGATGCATCCAGTGGCTGGACGGGCAGCGATTCCAGGCCTCTCGTGCACCGTGGACAGGCAGTGCGTGCGCTTTGCCAGAGGTTCTCTCTCCTGTGGGGATTTGAGCTTGGCAGCTCAGGCCACCATTCTGCATCCATCCTTCCTCACAAAGTGAGTTCCGTGCCTTCCTCGCGTGTATGTGGAGTCCCGAGCAGATTTCACTCACCCGTCAGGAGAATATAAGACAGGACTGTGAATAGAGAGTAGAGTCCCACCACGCAGAGGTAAGAGACTTAATTAAAGATGCTGTCGTGATTTTTCAGCACACCTTCAGTCACAGTAACTCTCATTAAGGTCACGCTGGGGTTAATGGGAATCGGCTGCGTGAGGACGCTGCAGCAACACTTGCCAGACACTGACAAATGGTCACTCTGAAGCGAGGCTGCCCACTGCCAACCTCAGCCACACAGAAGCTTCAGGGTCAGGGCTCCGTAATTTCCTCCCATCCCACTTTGCCCGGGATTGTGTCATGAGAGGCGTTAAAACGTAAGCTAAAATCCTCCCTCACTGGCAGCGGCTTCACAACTTCCTCAGGGTGACTGTGGGGCAGATCTTCCTTTCACAGTCGGAACATTCCAGACAACGCTTTAAAATACAGGGGAGGACACGAGGCTTGAAGTCAGCCTGAACGTCCTTATCTGGAGAAGGACACGCACTGAAAGAGAAACCTGCCCGCCCCTTGCACCTACAGAACAAGGCTTCTTGGAGGAAAGGGGCTCAGGTAGCCAGAGCACGGGGATGATAAAGAAAAGGGTATCAACTTCACAAGATTAAACTGGGAAATAGCCAGAACTATTTGTTTACTAGTTTGTTCTTCTGGTAAAAATAAGTCAAATCCTAACTCTTCTCATTTGCTGTTGTTTGAATTCCACGTAAAACTTTCACCAAACAAGCTGTGATTAGGGAAGTTCGGATTCCAAATAACCCACGAGCATCTAAACCTGGGATTCTGGGGAGGCCGGAACATGGAACCCAGGGACAAAGCCCACTGACTGTGGGCTGAGTGCGGAGACTCTGCGGCTGGCGGCAGGAAGACAGCCGAGGGTGAACAGTGACCTTCCCCGAGGACGTGGAAACCAGCGGCTTCTGTGTCACTCGAAGTCAGCCGCTGAGGACCCGGCCCAGGGCCCAAGTGACAGGAGTGTGTGGACTGGCAGGCCGCTGGGCTTCAATACCAGGGTGCACTGCAGGCCTGTGGAGCTGCAGGCCTCTCACTGGGAGACCCAGAGCACAGACCCACGCCCCTTTGGGGTAACCAGGAGCCCAGGGCCCACAAGTTACAAGGAAAATGTGTATTTGCCTCTAAATTGCAAATATTCTGTCCAGTCTGGGGCTTTTATTTCCATTTTATTTTCTTTTGTCACAATAGCTGTTCGGTTTGAATATAGAAACCTTATCAGTTTATCAGCGACCTTCCTCCCTTCCCATTTGGACTGTGCCTGGGTATCTCTTCAACAAGTGTAAGTCAGTGACCCAGAAGTCATTGTTTATATGACTTCCTATTTCCTTAAACTTTTGAACTAATTTTTTAAATTTCTTATCTTCCCTCATATTTTAAATCCAAAATCCTATGTCCAACAGCTTCCTTGACATTTACTTTACTATCTAAAAACTATCTAAGATTCTAGATACTTGAAATCAAGCTGATCTGTTGCCAGTCAATCCGTGTTCATTGATAGCTGGAGATGAACAGAACGTTCTACAGTAAACTTTATATACTCTGATAATGACTTTTTAACGTTTAAAATAGTTACAGCTTTCCACACACAAAAAACATTGTTTTTGAAAAGTTAGAAACCTCAGTTAAGATTGCAGAATATTAGAATCTCACAGCTATTGTTCTTTTTATTTTTCAAATTGTGCCAATTTAAAATTCAAACACGGTGTTTTTTCATCAAGCTTTACATAGCTGTAACAAGTGCTTGCTAGCACTTCCCTGAGCCTCAGAGATTTGAAACTCGGCAACGACTAGAACAACACGAACTTTGAGCACTTCACAGAAAATGACGTATAAAGCAGAAATAAAACAGTTGTGTTCTGAAGACCAGGAGTTAACCACCTGGATACATCTCCAAACTTCCCCAGGAAAAGCAAAAGCAATTCCCTGTCTCATTCTTCTTACGAATGAAAAGAGAAATCAGGCAAAGCTTTGTTCTAAATTCCAGATTTCTTTCACTTGTAACTTGGAAAATACACCACAGACTTAATATTTAGGTTTTATTAAAAAGATCTTCCCTTGTTCGGTCCCAATGCAAGCTTTTAAAAACAACCCTGAGACATGAGCACTGCTAAAGTTCTGTAGTACACAATGTAGAGCAAATTTCCATGGGAAAGCGTCCTCTTCTGATTGCATTTCCAGTGAGAACATAATGGTTTACTCATGTGCCAGGGGAGCGGGCTGCCGCAGGACCAGGAAGCTGCGCTCATCCGTGTCCCCAGAAAGGTCATCCAGGGAACACGGCAGCCAGGTTCCCCCTTCGGGATTCAAACCACAGCACTGAAATGTGTCCTAAGCTGCCATTTCTCATAGCAGACAGGTCACCTGTGTGCTGGCCCTATTCTGTCTGAGTGGCCACATTTACCTCTGTTTCAAGCCAATTCAGAGCAAGAACTGTTTGCTCGAGGGTTTATCTTTTCATAGACAGGACATTAGCAGGCATGTTATGGACGTGACGTGGCAGTTGCCTGGCATCCTCTGCAGGGCAGGGACCTTTGGGCACCGTGCAGTGGCCCAAGTCCAGCCTTGGCAGGCAACGCAGCCAACGACGCTTGGCACTACCCTACACTGACAAGCCGGCATCGACTGGTGTTACCCTTATGATGGGCACTTCCTCCTCAGGAAGACTGAGGTAACTTTCTTTTGATTCTTAATGTAAGTGGGACTGGCAGCGCTCAGGTCTCTACACCTCAAGTGCGAACCTGATCATTTCTCAGGCTTTGTGACTCCCAATATGTGCCCTGCAGGCTCACACTGTAATGAGCACCATTTGGAGAAAAGTGTTTTCTAACATCCTCAGCCGCCCACTGTGGCCTAAAAGCTCCATCACCCATGGAATTTTGTCCACACCTGCCGTCGCCAAGTCCCCACCGAGGAGGCCACTCGCACTGCGAACCAGGTGCGGGACCCATGACCAGGCTGACATCCTTCCCTCCCTGACAGCCGGCAAAGGGCACAGCAGGGCTCATCCAGGCCCCATGGCCTGGAGCTCTTGCAGCCTCTGCCCCACGCCTGGGGGCTGTGCCACTGCACTGCCGTCACTTCCCGGCATCCTTGAGCTGTCCTTTCTTGTCTTTGACTGGGGAGGTGGATGATCCGGCACCTCAGGCGATTGCCATGTTTTCAGGACCCTGCACCCCCAACTTGACTTTCTTTGCCCTCGGAGGGAGTGAGCTTTGCACCGGGGCCCAAGAAAGGGCTCCTCCAGTGCTGGCCTTTTGCCTTCTCTCCAATGCGGACACATCTCCTTGTCCCAGTGTCCCAAGCCCCATCTGGCTAGGAGAAGAGCAGGAGGTCTTCTGGGATCTCACCAAAGAATCAGGAAGGAGACACTGCAAGTCCCCACGCCCAGCTCAGCTTGTTGCTCAAGACAGACTTCTCCACCTGCAGGAGGACAGCTCAGACACCACGTGAGGGACTTTACCCACACAGCAGGCCACCACGAAGCACAGGATCCCAGTCCTCCTGGACACCATGCCCCCGCCCCACCTCCATCCTCTCCTGATTCGGAGACTGCTGCCGCTTCGGCTACGGGCCACACACAGAGACCCTGTCCCGTGCATGATAATAAACGTGTGCACTGTTTTCTCCTATCCTCTGCTCATTGTCAGTCCCCTTCAGAAGACTTGAGACAATGGAGAGGAAGTTGTTCTTTGCCTGACGACCAAAGATGGCATTGTTTTTCCAGTCATCCTCCGCCCAGGCTGTTGAAGGCTCGTCAGTACCTTCTGCCACCTCCCACCCCGCTGGCACCAAGAGCACCCTGATTACAAGGTGGCAGACCCAGGAGCAGCATATCTGAAGCACGTGACCCCACTCCTGCGTGATATGGCAGCTTTAACAAATTTTATGTGTAGTGGTGAATCTTACAGTCCTTCTAAAAAGGAGAGTGTCCAAGCAAAATAAACTCAGCTCTTAAATTCCTTTACTATTAGTGCTATAAGCAGAAGGAAATGTACTGCTTCTTCACTAATAGTCACATTTACAAAAATGTATATATGCCAATGGCAAAGGTGACATGATACAGTGATACATAAAAGATCCTTCTGCAACGGTGGAAATTTCAGGCATTTCCTCAATGTAACCAGAACAAATAAATTCTGTCAATCACAAGTAGCATTTGGAAGAACTTCGGTGATCATAGCTTCATCATTGTGGAAATTGGTGTAGAATAATGGCCAGGATTTTGTTAGTTTGCAAATCAGGCAGATGGGTGTTCTGGGCTCCTGTGACCCAGGCTAGGACAGGGCACATCCAGCCACCTTTCCAGGCTCCAGATTCCTCACTTCTGGAACAGAACAGTGGGCTCATTCCCACCATGCAGTCTGACGCCTCCCAGTGGGAGCCATTTGCTCTCCTTGGTGCTCCCTGTGGCCAGCCCATGTGCACATCCCTCACCCACGCATCAATCAAATACATCCAACAGACTTTGCAATACATTAAAAAACATTCCCTAAAGAGATCAAGGCAAGCCAAGAAGATACCAGTCACCCACTTCTGGCAGCGTCTCACAGTGAGTTGACTAAGCTGTCTTCAGATATTGGGTTCTCTCTAATTAAAGAGAATCCCAGTTTCTACACAAGATACTATCTAATAAGCAAATTAACTTAAAGTTTCAATCTGTTCCAAAGTCTTTTTCTAGATAAAAGTGATATGCGGTCCTTTTCTACCCATCTGTCAGAGGCAGGGCTTTTTATTTACAATTTAGTTTCTTATAATTTAATGTCAAAGGTTGCTTTCATCTGCAGGAATATTTGGAATGCATTTGTTTTGATCACCTTGCTCCAGTTCCAAAATAATAAAAGTAAAAGTCCTCATCTTGAAATCACTCCACTTGCTGCCATGCCTGGCTGTCCTAGGGGGCAGGAGGAAGGTAGTTCCTTCTGCAAGACCATGCTGTGAAGGTGGACAGGAGGGGACACCCAGAAAAATGTACAAATCGGGTTCCTTTCTTTGATGTCCCCATGTCCAGTGTCTGAGCTATGACCACAAGGGGAGGAGAAGGTGGAACAGCAAACAGCTGTTCACGGATGAACAGGGTCAGGTCTCAACATCATCCAAGAAGCCTTCCTTTGTGGTGACCACTGACCTGGGCTTCGATGTTGAGGCAGGAAGATAGAAGAGCTAATCGGGACACCCCCATGACAGCAACAGAGAAGTCACTGAGATGTGACCAGGCGGGAGCTGAGGGCCAGCAGGGGTGGCGGTGGAGAGAGGCTGGGGGCAGGGCTTCGGGTCACCCAAACCATGCTCGGCCCACCCAGTCAATGTAATGCCCAGTGTCACTTGGCCAGAAATCTGAAAGGACAGCAGGGGGGCTTCACTGGGCCACAGCAGAGCTGGAGCCTCCATGGCCAGCCCTGGGGCCCAGGAACAGGTGGGCTGTGGAGGTCTGACCTTTGATTGTAGTGTTCTTCTTCAGAGAGTTGGAGACAGAGTTAGAGATGGCGGGGAAGGAGGAGAGAGAGGAGGAGAGAGGGAGGGAGAGAGGGAGGGAGAGAGTGGTCAGGATGGCTCTTCCCTCCTCACCCATGGTGGTGGTTCACTACCTGTCGATTTGAGCGGAAGTGCCCAGCTAAATTGAGTCAGCATGGCTCTGGGTGTGGAAGACTCTGTAAAAGAAGAACAGGAGGGGAGGGTTTCGTGCTGATTTTCCTCTCAGCTTTCTTGCAGCAGATCTTCCTTGGACGAGCTCCTGGCCACTGTTCTCTTGGGAGGGACTCTGGTCTCCCCTCCACCTTGAGCATCATCTCCTGGGTCGTGGTGCAGATTCTTTAGCTTTCAGCACCAGCTTTTCTGTCACTGGCACAGACACTCCAGCCCTTGGGCTTTCAGGAAAAGATCCTTCAGTCTTCCACCACCCACGGATTCCTCAGCTTCCTGACACAGACTTGCACAGGACATTGTTGTGTGCTGTAGGCCTCCAGCTGAACTCATATGAGACACTGCCGGGGGACCCAGGCCCTTGGATCTCGGGTGCAGACAGATCTATTGCACTCTTCTACATCTGTCTCTGTGGGCATATATTGTAAGCTACCCTTGTCAATTTCTGTGTCCTGCATTAAGTCTGTGTTCTTGTGAACACTGATTAACACGCCCACCCAGTGTGGCCAATGTTAGAGGCCAGCTTGACAGAGGTAAAGCGGAGCCCGACCTGCCCTAGGGCCAGAAAGTCTGCTGGAGCCAGATGCTCCCCCATCCTTGAAGCCAGGCGTCACTGATGCCCACATTCATCCCCAGCTTCTTCGACAGAGAGCTGGTTCAGTCTGGTTATTTCCAGTGAAAATGTCCCCCACACTGCTCTCGGTCTGAATGACACCAACAGAGATTCATCCACCTCGTGCATGAGATGGGAAAGGGGTGTTAGATTTGTGGCACAGGCAATTAAACATGGTGAGCGGAGTGTGTACTTATTTCCAGGTCAGATCTGGAAATCACCTGGAGTTCTGGTTCCGTCATCCTCGTGGCTGTCCTCTGTGGCAGCCGCCAGTCAGCCACAACCGTGGGGGACAGGGCCTCCCCGGGACCTCCCGCAGAGGAGCTGCTGCAGGGACCAAGCAAGGCGCTGTGACAGAGGTCATGGCACACTGTAAGCAGAAGAGGATCCAGACAGCAGGAGAAGGAGAGATACAGCAGCACACAGACAGTGCACCACCAGACGACACAGCGTCCCCCTGCATGTCCCAGGCTGGTGGCGCTCCAGGTGCACGGTGCAGGGCCCAGGGCTTCCAGACAGGAGACACCACTGCAAGAAAGACAGCCCCGGGGGGCAGAGCAGGTCATCTTGCTGTCCCACAGCCTGGGGCGGGTCAGCCCTGCCCCTGACTCCGAGGCCAGGTCACTCACGCCTCAGAGGGAGAGAGCCCAGGCAGAGACTGGAGGGTCAGGGGACCCGAGCTGGGGCTCTGGGTGACAGGTGACCTGGACTGGCCGGGTGAGCGAGAGCAGCAGGACCTCAGCAGACTCAAAGGGCACTGTCTCCGGAGGCTCACTGTGACCACATTGTCTGGTGCAGATCAAACCCAAGAAGACACCCCACCCTGCACTGTTGTTATGAAGATCCCAGCAGCTGACGAAATCTGCCCAGAAGATGGACAGAGCTCTCCTGATAAAAATCACAGCAGTTCACCGTGTCGGACTTCTTCACTGGCTGCTATGACAAGCATTTGAGGTGGGGCCTAGTGAGCCTCACAGAAGGACAGAACTAATAAAGAACGGGAGTTATGACAGTTTATATGATTGAATTCTCCACTTCAGGGAAAGCCAAAGAGGAGGAACTTACAAATTATGGGGCATTTGTGAATTTAGGAAAATGCTAATTTAATTATAAGTGAGAGGGAGGGAGATGGATAGATAGACAGACAGGCGGACAATGAAATGAGTGGGAAACGTTACCCAGTGAAACTTGAGAAAGAGTTGTAAAAGCTGCCAAGATTTAGATGTGATGATGGAAGTTATCAAGGCTCTCTGGTGAAAACTATAACCGTGTCAAATATAAAGATCTAATCTTTATAGACTAGTATTGCAAATTTAAAAATATACAGAATAAGCTGTGGTCATAAAGTATGATGGATGCTTACACTTAAAACACAATACATGTTCTTGGTTAAAAAAAAAAATTATGATGATAGCAGACACATTGCCACTGACCCCTCCTGGGACATGCGCCCACTCTGAGCACACTCACCCCATCCCACTTACCCACGAGTGTCTTCAGCTGTGTGGTCGTGGCTGCCTGAATGTCCTGAATCACTTCAGAACGTTTCCAGAAATTCCTGCCAAAAATGAACATGACTATGAAATGTAAATTATCTGAAAAGTAAATGTTTTGAATCAATTTGGGACACTGAGGTAGCCAGGACAGTGCAACTAAAGAAACTGAGAAAAGAGGACTTCCAGAGCTGCATCGGGAAGTGACAAGAAGCGTGCAATGAGTGTGTTGGAAATGAGAGGAAGTGTTTTGAGGGAGAATTATGGCAATGTGTCCTTTACCATAATTATTTTTTGAATTTAAACCTTCACTGTGTTCTTCAATCTCACCTCACGTATTCTTATTTTATGCTCAAAGCAAGTCTGCAAAATTTACCTGTGCCAAGATCTTGTGTGCCACAGTCCAAGTGCCTCTGCCCCCATGTCCCCATGTGGAACCCCAAGCCCAGATGCTGCTGTTGGGAGGAGGGCCTTAGGGGCAGTGAGCTCCTGCAGCTCCTGGGCTGGATGTTAGTCCTTGCAAAGGACCCAGACAGCATCCTGCGTGGCACCAAGTGAGTCTTGCTGAGAAGGCGCCATCTGCAGACCACGAAGAGGCCACAGCCACCACAGACCATGCCAGACCTCGATGGTGGACCCCACTCCAGGCCCACAGGAAGCAAGCGTCTGGCTGTAGTCTTCTGTCACAGGACCTGAGACACCACAACATGTGATTTCTGGATTATTTTTCTGTATTTAAAACATGAGAGACAAAAGTGACTTCATAATCCATATGCATATATTTGTGTTTACATGTTATATTTTACATACACATCTATAATTCTAACTTCAGAAGATAAATTATATATAGTCAGATACCAACCTCAGTTCTCACATTTGTCCTACCCAATGCCTCTCTTTACACTGAATGTTTTATCCACCCTCCTCTTTTACTCTGTACTGCAATTCATTGTCGCTATAACTTACTACACATAACCAAAAAGTGAAATCAGTAAACACCCTGCTGTAATACGCAGGAAACGTTACCAACCCCTGTGCTCAGTGCTAAGAATGCACTGAAGCCCCGGACTCTGGCTGCTGTAGGAGTCAGGGAGGGACCGACAGCGCTCGGGCTGGGAAGAGCTACCGCATGAGCAGACAGGTGCAGCTGTGTGGCTAGAAACCCAGTGTGGTGCTTTCTCAGCTGACCTTGATGGAAAATTATATTCATGTCGCAGTTCCCACACAACATCAAGGCAGAGAGGCCCGTACTGAGAACCACAGACTTAGGTAAAACAGTTCACTATTCCTGGTGTGTGTGCGTGTGTGTGTGTGTATACCTGGAGGCTCAGCAATGCTGGGACCAGCATTCTCCTGCCCCCATCCTCCAGCCAACGGCAAATGCTTGCATAAAGCCCGTCGGCCTCCTCACCCTACTGAAAGCCAATCTATCTGCCGCACATCTCCAACCCTGCCTCTGCCTCCACCCCGCCAGGGTTCCCTTCCCCTCCACTCTTTAGCCTCCAGCATACCTCTCCTTGCTGCAAGCATGACCGTGTGACTCTTCCTGAGGGCAAGGCCCGATGAACCGTCCTCCACGAATCCCTCGACTATGAACGCATGAAGTGGCTTCAGTCTCTGTCCCTACTGCACGCCACCTTGTGTGAGCAGTGTGTCTCAGACTTGCTCCACACTGCTGTCCTCACAGGATGCACGCATGGTCAGTTCCGTGTCCAGGAATTGGACAGAGGGACAAACAGCATCAGTGGAGAGGTGTGTGCACAGACATGGCCTCCATATCTCTCCCATTGTTGAGCACATGGCACAGAGCAGCCACAGATCTAAGAGGCAATTAGAGCCAGAGGCGTCCCAGAGATTTATGGACCTCATTAAAGGCTTATGAGAACACATTAAGAAGTTACATACACTGTCTTTATTCTTTACATCTGGATTATTTACACATAGCAACTCATGTTTATGGATGAAAATGGAGACATTCCACCACATTTGCAAACCACAGTCAAAACAAGTGTTTAGGAGTCTGATGCCACAAAGATGTGCTTTATTCCTAAGTGAATCTGGGAGCTCGGTCCATGTAGCCTGTGCAGAATGTATTTATCACGAATTTATAGGGAGGCAGGAGTCTGGTTCCCAAAAGATGCAGCCTGTGCTTGCTCACTGGAGGTGGAGTCACCTTTAGTTCATTTTGTGAAGTGACAAACGTGACTCTTAAGTGAGGTCACCATGACTGGCACACTCCACCATCCTCAGCTTCCTACCTGATCGCATTTTTATTAAACACAAGCCAGGGGCCCCAGCATCTGATGGAAGGATCCAGAGACTGGAGAAACCTGACTCTGGCTGAAAACAGACAGGAAGAGAGACTAGGGGCCAAAAACGCAGAAATGGAAAGGGAAATGCAAGGAATACAAATGAGAAAAAAGAAACATAAAAGAAAACATATGTGTGTGTGCAGGTGTGTACATATGAAACTCTAAAGGCAAGTTTACATTCTCTGATCAGTAAACATGGACACATCACTGTTTAATCTCTGCTATAAAGTAAAACATGAAACAACACATAATACAGTAAGAAAATGCGACCTCAGCTTCTTTTCTATAAATTGAGGAGAAGGATTTGTCTTCCTTCCAAAGCAAAACTATGCTGGTGTAGAAGACAGCAGCCTGGACAGGAGAGTTTGTGTGAAAGACGCCCCGTGTTGTCTTCCATTCTCTTTATTTTTGGTGCTGAAGAGGAACCCGGGGCCTAGGTGTGCTAGGCAACCACTGACTCACATTCTGTTTTCTTTATATCAACAATGGACAGGTGAAATTTGAAATTAAAAGCACAGTAGCATTTATCTGAGCATCACAATAATAAAATACATAGGTATAAATCTAACAAAATATGTGCAAGATATATAGTATGGAATCTACAAAACTGATGGCAGAAAATAAAGCCTGAATAAATGAAGGAGTAGCCCCTGTACATCGACGGGAAGGGTCAGCATGGCCAAGACGATCCTCCCCTGGGGTGGGGATCCTTTCCAACCAGATCCACAGATTAACCCCAATCAAAACCTCAGCATGCGGTCTCGTGGATATCTCCAAACTAGTTCCGAAGTCTCTATGGAGAAGAAAAAGACCGAGAACAGCCAACACCATGTTGAGGGAAAGGAAAGTCAGAGGACCATAACAACCAGCAGCAAGACTAACTATTAAATCCCCCTCACCAGGACAGTAATATGACAGACAAGTCCCCCAGCGGAAGAGAACAGAGATCTGAGCAGCACATCCAAACATGTGCATTCAGTCATGATCATGTTCAACGAAGGAGGACAGGACAGTGGAGAAAAGACAGCAGGGGAGGGTAAGGGAGGGGAGAAGGGGGAGGGGAAGGAAAAGGTGAGGGACAGGGGAGGGAAGGGAGAGGCAGAACTTACAAAACGTACATCATAAAACTACAAGGGATGCCAAACAATAAAACTCCTGGATGGTGACATAAGAGAAAATCTATGTGACTAGGGTTTGGAAATGAGTCCTAAATACAACACAAAAAGTATCAACCATGATAAATGAGACTTGATGAAAATGAATAACCTCTTCTCTGCCAGAGACAGTGTCCTCTGAATGAGAAGACAAGCAGCAGACCAGGAGCAGAGTCACATATCTGACAAAGGACAATGCCCAAAATACAAAGAACTCCTGAAACTCACCAGGGAGAAAATGAACACAGCTGGAAAATGAGTGAGAGACTGGACCTCTCATCAGAGAAGATATACAGATGGCCCGTGAGCAAAAGAAAGCACACTTAACACCATACATCACAAGGGAATTCCGTATCAAAACAATGAGATGCTACCGCCCACCTCGCACACTGGGTAAAATCCGGACACCAACGATCCCAGACACTGGTGTGGACGCAGAGCAATGGGGATATCCACTCACTGCTTGCAGGAAAGCAGCGTGGTGCACCACCTTGGAGGAGAGCCTGGGATCTTCCTACAGACATACACAGAGCCTGCCACAGGTCAGGGCTGGCACTCTCCAGCGTGCTCACCCGTGTGGGCTAACAATGTGTGTCCACACAAAACCTCCTTGCAGATGCTTATAGCAGCTTCAGTCCATCCATTAGTTGGCAAAAGTTGGAAGCAACTATGATGTCTCTAGTAGGTGAAGGATAAACAAACTGGTAGGTCCATACAGTGAGTATTATTCAGCGATGAAAAGACTGAGCAATTAAACCACAAAGGCATTGTAGGAACCTAACTACATGTTACAGGGTGAAAGAAGCTAATCTGAGAAGCACCCCGTGACTACAAATGTATGGCACTCTGAGAAGGCAAACTACAGAGGCAGGAAAAAGAGCAGGATGCCAGGGAGCAGGGAGGAGGCATGAACAGACAGCACACAGGACCGTTAGGAGAACAAAACTACTCTGTACAGTCCTATGATGGCAGAGGTATGACATGAGATATTTGTCTAAACTGGGAGAACGTATTACCCGACGAGTGACCGGTTTGCCAAGATCCGCTGTGGGCATCAGTTAACCAAGCGTGTCCTGCTGGCCCATCAGTTGTAAGGAACGCCCACACCACTGCAGCACTGGGGGGTCAGGGAAACTGGGGTCGGAGGGCACATGAGGATTGTACCTTCTCCTCAATTTTTCCAAAAATCTGGAAGTGCTCAAAAAAGAAAGTATATTAATTTTTTAAAAGATGTGAAACTTCCTTTTATCTCTTCAAAAGAATTTTTCTCAAATGAGATATTCTTGGTATATTTTATAAACTTAGGTCCCTACATAAATATTTTAAACTTCTGTGACTGAATCTGTTTTTGAGTAGAAATAAATATCTGTTTTCTGAGGTACATATTTTCTTTCTGAAACTGTTATTTTAAATAAACATATAAAGATCATCTCCTCTATAAGCCTAAACTTATAGCATGGCTAGCAGATTCCCTCTAGGAAGAGCGGAGGGGTTAAGGCTTAGTGTAAAAGCCTGGAGCAAACTGGCACTCAGCAAGCAGGTGCACACCCATGAGGGAGGAGGGGGCCCTCCTCCCGGCCTGGCTCACGGCCCAAGGGACCGCCCAAGACGGGTCTGTAACTGAGAATCTGAAACACAGTGCAGTCATCAAACTTACACATCAGCAGCATATATCAGGCGACCAAAAATCTGTATTGATATGAAAACCACAAGCCAAGCAACTCGAAACAAATATCCCATTATCTCCCTTTACTGCCTCAGATGCGTTATGTTAATGTACACAGATGCAAGTGGAGAGCCTGGGGGGGTAGTGCAGCCATGCACACAAACACACATATGTGCACACACATGTACCCACATGCATACACACGCACAGGGTCAGCCGCCCTGTAGGACACATTCTCTCCATGCAGGCCTGGCCCCCACCTGATGCTTGGCTCACGGCAGTTCATTGAATGGACACAGTGTTCATTTCCACTGCCTTCTAAACAGAACTGGAAACAGGCTGCTTATCATCCTTTTTGTGTGAACTTCTTTTTCTCCATATGGTGAGCGTTGTAGGATTTATGTTGGCAGCAAGAGGGAATTCTCATCTCGAGAACATTTAAAATTTAAAGTTTGAGAGTACATAACTGGTAAAATAAAAACAATAACTAAATGGACTGATAACTGATTACTACTCTTATTCTATCCTTCCTGACTCACTCAGGAAATTTTTGATCTAGAAGACTGAGTTTGCCCAAGGAAGCTGAAACCACCAGTAAGCTCCATTTCTGGGCTTACTCACATGCACACCCTGGGATCCCCCAGACACACAGGTGTCCCTGAGGGCGGACCGCTGGGAGCCTCACCCGCCCAGGTAAGGCCTCCATGGGTCGCTTCTCTGACATAGTGTGGATGGGTTTTTCAGGATCCCTCTTTAGTGAACTTTTACTGGGTAAACATTTGTGTGCTCCCTAATGTGGTCCTTCACCTGGAACTGGAAAATTTTTATCTCATTTTATCTCTGTCATTGGCAGGAAGGCCCCGTGTGTGTCCTACCTAAATCTCTGTGATGCCCCTTAGTGTATTGCCCCCTTATAGTCTCTCGGTTATCTGAACCTGTTACTGGTATTTGCCAGTGGCAGAGTTAACCACATTGTGCATTCGGCCAGGTACTCCTGGTTCCCTGGAGGACCACCTCCAAGTATTGGAAAATTTGGGGAAGTCATGCAGCCGAATACAGAAGTGGAAAATGGCTAAGTGGGAAAATCCAGCAAGTGAAAATCTTCATAAATGCGTTGACATATTTCACACAATGAAATCCTCAAAAAACTCAACCGTTGGATATAACCCCTTATCAAGTCACCACTCCTTATTAAATACTAACTTACCTGGATCTACCGTGTCATTATTCATAATGAATCACATTCAAAATTATAAATACTATACTTTGTATGAAATTTAAAATAATGGTGATGGAAAATTGTGACTATATGCATTTTTATTCATTTATAATCGCCTCAGGGACTGAGGTTTCCTCTTGGACAGGAAAACTTGTACTAAGCACACATTTAACTATTTTGTGATGTAAAAACTACTCTCAGGAAAACCAGCCTGAACTGTTCCTGCAGCCATGGACTTCCCTGTGCCCCCAGCACAGTCTCTCCTCTGTCCCCTCCTCGCTCACTGCCCAGTGACCTTACTCTGGCACCTGCTCTGCAGGGGCCTCACTAGACCCCAATTCCTGGTGACTCAGAGAACAGCCAGGGTCATACCAGTAATGGTCACAGGTTCAGACAGTGGGCTCCGGAACCCCTTTAAAGACCACAGTGCAAAGGAAAAGGAAAAGTCTACTACTTCTATGGCTGATGGAAACAGAGAGGAAGAGGAGCCCCAGCTATGATGAGCCACTTGATATGAAGTCCTCAAATCATAGTTGTTTTGGTACAGATTTTCCTTAATTTTCCGTATCACAGACTTTTCTTAGAATTGTAAATGTGAGTGGAGTACTTAGCTAGGTGACTGGAAGGGCTCCTTAGAGAGTCAAGGCCTCTGGGTAAGCCACCTGAGGGTAGCCAGTGCTCAGAAAGTCACACATGGTGCTATCCAGATTGCTTTCACTCGGGGCTGAGTCAGTGTGTCTTGTTCAGCATGTTAGACAGCAGTAGGCTCCATTGAGGCGAGGCAGGGTGCGGCTGCAGTGTGGACAGTGGGCCGTGGACAGTGGCGCTGCAGTCTTGGGGACGGGGAGGACCCCAGACAAGGAGAGCGGGTGCTGGGCTGTGAGTTTGTCCCCCGGGGGTTCATCACTGAACCTTGACACGCAGGATTTGGGAGGCCAGAGTAGAGGGTTTTCAGGTTCAGGTGAGGTGAATCCAGCCCAGGGTGGGATTCAGTCCTGGGAGGAAAGGAAGAGACTAGAGCCCTTCCTCTTGCCACCAAGTGAGCACACAGCAGGAGCCCACCAGGAGCCTGGCACGCTGGCATCCTGGTCTCAAACTTCCAGCCCCCAGAACTGAGTGTGTTTCTCAGGGTGCTTCTCAAGCCCCTGGTCACTGGTGTTCCATTAGCACCACTCAAGCCAAATAAGACACTCCACCTCGGAAAGAGGCTGTCATTGCCGGGTCCAGTGGGCTCCATGACTCGACTCATCCCACTTGTAGGGACACTTGGAAAGAGCGGTGGCCCTTGGTCAGACGGGAGAAGAGCCAGCCCTCGGGTGGGTGAGGGCTTCTCCAAGACCGAGGAGCGAAGTCCCCACCTCGCTGCCAGCAGTGTCACTGGGAGTGAGGCGGAAAGTGTGGGTTTCCTAACCTCTCTGCTCACTCTGTTTGAGGTTTTGCCATCGCAGACATCTTTCCCTAAACTCCAGGCCTGACCCGGTTCCCTAATGGGGTGAATGGGGGATTCTCCATTTTTGTTCTATTTCTCGCTTTCCTTAGAAAGATTTTCTCTCATGTGAGACAAGCATAATTATTACACGTTAAATGAGGCCTTTTAAATATTGGCAGCCTGGGAGAAACCATTCACCATTTGGTAGTATTTTAGGAAATTACCTTCTCCTTTTTCTTTTTAAAAATGGCATCAAATGTTCCTAAATGTCTTTGAAGTCTAGGTGAGTTTTATAGATGGTAGCGGAATACATTTCAGGAAGCTTAACAGGCTCCCTGATCTGCCCATTCTTGTTTGCTTTGGGACAATGATTTCTGGTAGCCAACAAACAAGAAGCATTTCCAAAGCATAAACGGCACGTGTACTGAACTTCCAGTGTGGGGACTCCAGCCAGAGGAGCTCTGGAAATCAACCCCGGGCATGAAGTGACTCGGTCATCAGGGCATGTCATGTGACCCCAAGATCAGCATGGGAAGTGGTGCAGTGGATGGGTTTTTGCCAGCGCCACCAGGGCTGGACAGCAGCGCCCACGCTCACGTGAGCTACTGCCCAGCGGAAGTCATGGGATGGTGTGAAAGGTTTTTTCAGTACTAAGGACTGAATCCAGGACTTCACGTGAGCTACGTCCCCAGCCCTTCTTTTGTTTGTATGTGGGTGTTTGGTTTGTTTATTTGTATGAGGCAGTGTCTCACTAAGTTTCCTAGGCTAGGCTAAAACTTGCAGTCCTCCTATCTCGGTCTCCCAAGTGCTGGGTTTACGGCACATGTCACAGAGGACTCGGAGAAAAGAGGCAACAAAAGTAAATGAACTCCCACCTAAGGTAAGGGGGAAAGGGAGCGCCGTTGTGTGCTTTTAAAGGTCAATTGTTTACCTCAGGTACTGGTGCTCACCCATAAACAAACACAGAGCACACCCAGGCAGTGTGACACACACCTGGGCACATGGCAGTACAGCGGCTGTGGTGCACAGATGGAAGCCTGGTGGTGTAGAACCACAGCTGTCCAGATGTTCTTCAGACCCAAGTTACATCCCTTCAAAGACTTCATAGTGCACTTCTGCAACGGTTTGCACTAGGGTCATTTTTGTTTGTTTTAATCTTTGAAATTTTTATTACTATATGTTTGTAGGACACAATGAATACTTTCTGGAGGGGAGTCAGTGCACGTATATACACACCTTAATTCTTTTCTTATTCCCTTCCTCTCCTCTCCCTGCATCTTCCTTCCATCTCTTCATCCTGTCCCCTTCCCAAAAAATCTACCTCCCTGCTTCCTCTTAGCTGTCTTTTATTTTGTTCTTCGATGTATTTTAAGATAAAGACTTGCCTTGGCAGTCCTGTAAACTTGCCCGTGATTTATGTCTTGGGCAGTAATGGGCTCTGAGCCTCCTGTGAATCTATTCAACTTTCTTAGGCTGAGTTGTGGGGACAGAGTGGTCAGTTCAAGAGGAAGAGCAACAAACATCAGCACTGTCAACACTGAAGAGCTCTGGAGATCTGCAGCCCAGGAAGATCAGCAGCAGAGACAGCACCCACCAGAGGTGTGACCAGCAGCTGGTAGTGTCACTTGTTGGCATCCAGCATTCCCTGATGGCATCTGGTGACATCAGGGCAGCTAGCAGAGCTGTGTTTTGCCAATTCATGATTTCCATGTGAATTGAGCAAAAGAACCCTAGACTGATTAGCAACACATTCATTTGCCAATGGATATATAGCACACTTCCAAGATCTAGCCATGTGGATTGTGCTGCTCTTACATGGGCAGTCATGTGTCACTATGATATGATGTCCAAGATCATATTTGAATGTAGGTTCCTAGAGAGACGCAGATATAAGTTTGGTGAGGTTGCTTATTAGCAATCTTCCCCTCAGATTTGTGACCAAGGATGGTGGCCACACCTTCCATCAGGCTCATTCGCTCCGCTGATGTCATGGGACTCCTCAGTCATTTGTCTCTGTAGGGACCGTCTTGCGCATCACAAGCCCACGCAGAGGAGCAGGGAATGTTGCTGCATGGCAAGGAAGTCAGGTGTGATACTCGCTCCAGACCTGCCCAGCCCAGAGGGCGCCCCTGCCTGATGGCACTGCTGAAACAGGAGCTGTGATTCGTTTTCACTCACACCACCACACACAAGCCTCAGCCTCAGGCTTCACTCACAGCACTGTGACTGTGCTGGTCAGAGTGGAGAAATAGCGTGTGCTGATGAAGCACTGGGGACCAAGCCTGGCCGTGCCCCAGGAAATCAGTGCTGGAGAAAGAAGAGCAACACTGACCATGTGGTGTCCACTCCTGAGGAGAGCAAGCCTGCAAAACAGAAAACGAGAAATGGTAAACAGGCTTCTTGGCAAACACTGACTCCAGAACTGCAGGGTTTCCAGAAAAACTTGGATTGGATCTCTCTGCTCTATATGGAAATTTTGCTTCCTTTGTATAAATATTTCAGTAGGCACATTCTTAAAGTATTAGATTTTACTTCATGAAATAAGAAGAAAATAGAAAGGTTCATGAAGTCATTGAGCCTGGTCCTTTACACTAGTTTAGAAATAATTCACATAAAGCATTCTTTTTAAGCAAAAAAAAAAAAAAACACAGTAGTGCCTAATTCCTTCAGATCTACCTGGGACAAGACCAGGTCAGCCAGCAACATGGTTTAGAGCCCACGCTGCCCGCTGTGCTTGTGGCCTGGGGAGCACCCCAGAGCGAGGGGTCATGAAGGGCTGGTGCAGGGAAGGACAGATTCCTGGCCTGCGTGCGGGCCACAGACACCAATGGGGCTCCCCTATAAGAGGAGCCTCCCCAGGGCGCCCAATCACTGGGAGGAGGAACGTGAGCCCTGGCAGGACTGGAAATCGTGCCTCCTCACATGCAGTCAGCTGCACAGTCGGCGAGGGCCTGAATGCTGTCTGAGTAGCTGCAAGCCCGCTGAGGCCAGCATGGAAGACACGCTGGAAATGCAGCCAAGTGCGACTTTAAGAATCAGAGGAGCAGGGAGGACCTGTGTTCCCCGGTCAGCGATCCCCCTGAGCTCACAGTTGCTGGCCAGCCTGCTCTCCTCTAGACGATTTAGCCCCTTGAGTTTCTCCACGCTCTGCAGGCCTCTGAGTGACCAAGGCATCTGCAACCTGAGGGCTTAGCGCTGTTGCGCTGTACACAGTAACATTCCGAGTACCGCATCGCCGGAGCCAGGTAGAGAAGTGCAGGCTCCAATTCAGAGGCTCACCAAGGACACACTCTCTGCGGCACCCAGGAAGAAGCACACAGTGAGGGCCATCAGCGCCTCTAGAAACAGCCCAGAGGATGCTGGCACTTGGGTGAAGCCTGAGGGATGAGCACACAGTGTCATCAACAGGGTCCACGTGCCCAAGACTTCTAGCCACTAGTCCGTCAGCAGGGACTGAGAGCACCTATGGAGTGCATATCCCTGGCCAGCCCCAGACACACGGACCTGCTTCCAGGATGGCCACAACTCCATCCACCCCCTAGAGTGGCCAACATGCCAGACACCAACACTACCAAGGGCTGGCGAGGATGGAGCAGCAGAGCCCTCATGCCTGGCCAGTGGGCATGCACGTGGCACAGCTGTGGAGGACAGTGTGGGGGTCCATGCCAGGAAACCCTGCTGCTTGCCGTGCAGTCCCGCAGCCACGGTCCTCACTGCCTACACAGAGGAGTGAGAACTCAGGACAGAGATGTGTGCCACGTCCACGGTACTCCTCCCACTATCTGTCCCCAGCACAGAAGCCACTGTTCTGTCAAGCGGCTAGGCAAGGCATGTCTTCCTCTGCTCCATGCACCCCAGTGGCTCCCATCTGCCCAAAATAAAACCCCTGAACTGCACTGTCTCAGGGTTACACACTTGTCACCCCAACCCCAAGCAAGCCACAGCTGTCACGCACCACATTGCTCCCTGGTTCCCCCTTCCGGTCCCCCAACAGGAGGGGTTGCTCCTGCCTCAGGGTTTTGTAATTGTCCACATCTCCACCCCTAATCTTGTCTTAAAGGTCAGAGATTTTAATAAGCACATTTTATTTTAGGTCATTGCCAGGAAAGCAAAGGAAGAAATGCTAAGTATTAAAAAGCCAAATCAGTGAAGGTAACATATTTGAAAAGATAAAAATGAAACCAAAAACAAAATAAAAGCAAGACATCAGCAGTAGGTGAAGGACTGAGAGGCGATGCCAAGGCCTCTGACAACTCACTCAGCCTCTGGCTGTGGCTCAGACTCAGCTCCCTTGTTCACTAACTACCATAGGCTCACACCAGCCACACTGAGCTCAGCAAAGAAAGAACACTATCTTTTCATACCCTGTCTTACACACTTTCCCCTCACTGGTGCAAAATCCCCAACACCCACCACTTAGAAGAGAAAGCCTTATTTGACTCACAGTTCCCAGTGGGTTTGGCCCATGGTAGACTGGCTCTAAGACAGATACAACATGGCAGGAAGGAGGGAAAAGGTGCTCACCTCATGGCGGCCAGGAAGCAGAGACAGGAGGAGCCTGGGAAGGAAATGATCCTTCCTGGTTTCAGCTCCAGTAACCCTCTTCCAAACAGGCCCCAGCTCCTCACTGAACATGCAGCTATGAACTCCTCAGTGGATGAATCCACTCATGAGTATAACACCCCCATGATCCAACCACCTTCCAAAAGACCCATCTCTGTACGCATGAGAGTTTAGGGACATTTAGATCCAAATCATAGCACACCTGACCTTAGGCTTCCCAGGAGTCTGGGTCACGTGTCCATCTGAAACAGTCAGCAACCCTGGGAACTGGAGGTGAGCTCTGGCTTTAGGGGTGAGACCTGACACCTCAACCCCAGGGACTCTGAGGGTATCGAGATGAGGCAGTAGGAAGAAGGGAAGCAAGGAGGGGAAAGAGAAGCATACACACAAACCACACCATGTATGTATCCCAACCACACAAGCCAGGACACACTATGCACACCACACACACGCTTCCATTGATGACAGATTTGTCGGTGTGAGGATGCACTGTCTATTTGAGAAAAGCAAAGAGGAAAGCCATGGGTCACAACTCAGACCAAGACGCCAGTAGCAGAGTCTAAACAAGGACTGAAAAGGTGGGCCCCGAGCTAACTGCAGGGCATCAAACACAGCCTTGAGGGATGCTCCACTGCAGCCCAGGTCCGGCTGAACGGCAGAAGAGCTGTCCATGCTCAGACCCAGCCCGGAGCTCACAGGTCCTCCCCCTAGTGTCTGTGTGCAAACCACACCTCCCACTGTGCACTAACAAAGCTCACAGCTTCAGGCCTCTTTATCCCTGTAAGCCTGTCAGTCTATTAATTCCAACAGATGCTGATGGGTAAGGGGGAGTTTTAGGGATTTACTTCTTATTAAATCTAAAGCTTAATTGGGATTACCAAGATAATTGAGACTTTAAACTTGAGATCTGAGAAAATGGATATTTTTTAAAGTGTCGATCATTAGTTCTTTATTTGTGGGTGTGATGCTATATCTGATTTTAAAGAGGCAGCAGGAAAGTTTGCTGACAGTTTAAATAAGAACCTCTAAGCACGAATTAAGTTTAATTAGTAAAAATAACAACGTGGTGCTACCAGCATCACTGCATTGGTCAAATGAGACCCACTTTCTGCACAGGCACCCACGAGGAATACAGCACAGTGGAAGACCGTGTGCTTTTACAATAGTAAACCAAGCAGGGCTCACACCACCCCACCACCCACCACCTCACATTCAGAGAGCGCTTCGTACAGCAATCCCCCCCAACCTTACAGCCAGAGGAACTGAAACAGAAAATATCAGGGATTTATTTGATCTTCAGTATAATGAGACTTGGCCCACTGAGTGTTTTCCACTAAATTGTTCCAGCAATTGTTATCCTTGTGGAGGAGTTAACAAGAGAGGTGTGATTCTCGTGCATTGTCTCAGGCTGGAACAGCCTCCCGGGAGGGAGTTTCTCTGCTACGCCCTCAGAGTCCAGCACTATTGTTTTCACATTCTGACCAGAGAGAGCAATGCTTTTGCAGAAATGTTTTTGCCAGCCGTCTGAACCACAGAGCTTACATGGTCCATCAAGCTTGGATGTGGTCAGATGAAGGTATAAACTGGCTGGCAGCGAGACCGCCCCGATGGGAGGGACAACTGAAAAATTCCAGTGAATCTGGTCTACAGCAAGCTGGAAAGTAGCAATTAGACGAGTTTCAGGTCTCAGTAAATATATTCAAAGTTGAATATTCCTTTGCTTCTAAAAGTAGAAATTTATTCCACTTTTGAAAAACAGGCAATTCACCAACTAATTCTTCACTGATTTATTCATTTCCTTAAGGTTAAATGATGTAAAAATTTCCTCCTGAGATATTTAACTAAGATGAATTCACCGAAGTTTTCCAAGTGGGATCTGGAAAGGGAGAGGTGTGGTCCCTAAGGCTTTATAAAACGACTTTTAAAAGTTCTATATATAATCTCCTTATTTTGCATAATATGTGAGTACAAAGCTTACTAAGGGACATTTTAGTTTTCCCCCATTGGAAAAATAGAACAGAAAGCCTGATTTATGTTTTGCACTTCATAGTAAATATTTTTTGTTTAAACTTTGAAAAGAAACAGATAAATTGATCATGCAAGAGCCTAAATAAGCTCTCTCCTTAAAGATTAACCTGCTTAGCTGACTCTGAGCAGTTGAGTGGACAGTCTAGAAGCAGGAGGGACACGAAGTGGTTTGGTATCAAGAAGCAGAAGGAAACTGGAAATAGAAATGAGAAGGGAGACCGTCTGTGGAGGAGAGCAGGGAGTGGAAAGAGCCTGGGGGTTAGCACCGTCTTCGACATGGAGCCCCCTCCATCTTTTTTCTGGACAGGGATAAATCTTCTCTCATGAAGGAAGCAGGGTATTTGAAAAGCTGTTTTACGGCTGCAAATAGATAAATTATTTTCTTGACCAATCAGGAAGAGAAGCTTTATTGGGAATAAAATACCAGAAAACCCAACAGGACATTAGCTCATTTTGATGATAAGTGAAGACTAATAAAGATATCTGCTACTTTGTGATAATAAAAAAAATACCATTTCTCCATTTTAAAAGAGAAATTATAGAACCATGTCTAAAGTGGCATTAAAATGCTCTTCAGTTGCCAATAGGAAAAAACAGAACTCATTGTCAATTCCTTCCTTGCTTCCATCCCCAATAACCCAATCAGCCACAAAGACTACTGCTTCTCAGCTCGTAACCAGTGTGCCCATTTCCAAGATGGCCTCACAGGCGGATGTGCCAGTCTCCGAGATGGCTTCGTGGCCAGTGTGCTGGTTTCCGAGATGGCCTTCCTACCTTTAGGCAGCCTGAACTCCTGATCCTCTGAACAGCAACCTCACCTGGCCTTCTTCTCTGGTCTATAACCCTTCCCTCATGGCCTTTGGCTCATGTTCCTCTGCTCAAGATGTCTTATCTTTTTTCCATTGCTTAATTCACTGTTTGCCAAAAGGCAAGACTTGGCTTACATATCACCTCTTGAAGAAGGCTTATTAACCCACTTTCTCCCACCCACAAATCGGCATCATGGAGTCTAACAGGTCCCTCCTGATGCTGATGTCTGTGTCAGGATCTGCACCAGGCGCAGGGTGGGTTTATTCACCTCGTGTCCTTGGCAAAGACCAGACAGTGTGAGATGTGGCCGTGCTGAATGGACGAGAGGAAGAAGTGCTCACAGAAGAAAACGCACAGAAGTCAAGCCAAAGGAGAGGAACTAGCTTGGTGATCACCTGCATCCTCTAGAGGATTGCTTGTCAGGGAACTAAATGAGCGTATTTGTTCCCAGCACAAGACATTTCCCACAAAATCTCCTGGAACTTAAGTGATTTACAAAGATTCCTGCAGCAGCCACTCGGGAGGGAGATGCAGGACAGGAGGATTTGCACTGATGCAGGCAGGCGATGCTGGTGCCTGAAAGCAGAGTCAAGACACTTGGCAGCAGACTCCACTCTAGAGACAAAGGGAAAGAACTTGTCTCGAAGGCCCACCTCAATTACCCTACCATTTTATTTTTTTGTATAATAAAAGATAGTTTATTCGGGGAAAAAGATGGAAAAGAAGGAGTATGGACAGCTACCATGAGGTGGTAGGCAGCTTCAGAGTTGAAGGCCTCTACCTTGCTGTTTAAAATTACTTGTAGTACTCCATTGCATTTAAAAAAAAAAAAAAAACGCATTTTCTTTATCCATTCCTCAGTTGATGGACATTTGGGCTGTTTCCAAGATTTAGCTATTACAAACTGTGCCACTATAAACATGGGCCTGCATGTATCGCTGTGGTATGATGGTTTTAATTCTTTGGGGAATATACCAAGAAGGGGAATAGCTGGGTCAAAAGGAACCTCTAGACCTAGTTCCCTGAGGAATCGCCACACTGATTTCCATAGTGGTTGTACCAGTCTACACTCCCACCAACAGTGGAGAAGGGTTCCTTTTTCCCCACAGCCCTGCCAGCATTTGTTATGGCTGATTTGTTGATAATAGCCATTCTTTCTGGAGTGAGGTGGAATCTCAGGGTTGTTTTAATTTGCATCTCTCGAATGACCAGTGATATTTCTTATATGTTTATTTGCTGTTTCTACTTCTTCATCTGAGAAGTGTCCATTCATTTCAGCTGCCCCTTTTGGAATGGTAAGTCTGAGATATTTCTAGGTAAACGAATGCACCTTGAGACCATACTCTTCAGTGAAATAAATCGCACACACAAGTTTAAACACTGCATTGTTTCTCTGGTATGAGAAACTGAAAGTGTGAAAAAAGACGGAAATGTAGTATATTCGTAAAGGGAAGAAAGCGTTCAAATGGGAAGGTGAACAAGCGAGGGGGAGGGGGAAGGAATGGAGGGACAAGAGAAATAAGGAAGAGAAGGAAAAAATGGAAACGAAGCTTTTGTAAGTAAGAAAGAAGAGGTGAAAGGAGGACAGGGGAATGGGAAAAAAAGCAGCAGCAAGATATATCATGTACAGGTACAAATCTCCTCTGATGAACATTATCACTATGTACATCTAAAATGTACATAAATAAAATTTTTTAAAAATAAATTATTTGTGATGTTTTTCTCATTTAATTATTCTAGATACTAGACCTATTAGACTTTCAGCAAATACATATATGCATGTGCATATAATATATCATATATTATCCCCTGTTCTTTTTGGCCTTTTACATTTTTTGGATTTCTAAGAATGATAAAAGAAAGGCAAAAATTGGAAAATGTCCTGTTTTTTAAAACTCTGGGTCTTTGATGAATTAAAGTTCTTAGTTTTCATGTAGACAGATTTTCTTGTTTCCTGGCTAACATTTTTTGCTTTAATACATGCCTACGCTGTAGAATGGCTAAATGGAGCTAATTAATACATGAATTATCTCACATTCTTGTCATCTTTACGTTGGTGAACATATGGAGAAAGGAAACGTTTGTATACACTGTTGGCGGGAATGTGTGGCACAGCCATTAAGGAAAATGGTGTGTGAGTTCCCCCAAAAGACTACAAAGAGGAACCTCCAGCTGTGTGCCTGTAATCCCAGCACTCTGGGAGACTGAGGCAGGAGTCTCAGTCCAGTGTGGGAAATTTAGCAACTTAGTTAGACCCTGTCTCAATATAAAAAGTGACAAGAGTTGGAGATATAGCTCGGCTGGTTCAATCTCCAGTAACACACACACACAGACGCACATGTAGAACCATCATATAATCTGGTAATGACCTTGTATATTCAAAGGAAATGAGACTGTGATCTCAAAGAGACATTTCCACTTCCAAGTTCCTTGTAGCATTTTTTTACAGTGGCCAAGGCACAGAAATGGCCTAAGTGCATGAAAGGTTAAATAAATTGTGGTTCATACAAAAAAACATGATTCTGCATCATGAGAAGGAAGTCCTATCATCTATGACCCCGTGAATGGTTCTGCTAGTCAGATGCTCATTGCTGGGACAAGGCATGACCGACGACTTAGAAGGAGGGATTGGACTGGCCTCGGAGGGCCAGGGTTTCAGGCCACGATCGCCGTGAGCTGTAAGGACAGATGGCTTCACGGCGAGGCATCTACAACCAACAGCCCAAAGAGGAAGAGAGAGGAAGGCACTGGGCTCCGTGTCCCCTGCACAGCACAACCTGATGACCTGGGATCCTTCCACTACGGTCCACCTTCTAGAGCTTCTGCCACCTCCCAGCAGTGCCCCAGGCTGGTGCCCAGGCCTTCAGCACATGGCCACGGGGTACAGTTGTACCCAAACCCTAATAGTAAGCCTCAGGCAAATACGCTGTACTTCTGTACTTGCTTCACTCTCCTCCCCCACTAGGTTTCTGTGGAAAAATTAGCTGATCGTCACATGGGGATCTCCTCGATGATTTGGTTTTCTCTTGCTGCTTTCAGAGTTAACTCTTCATCCTCGACTAGTGCCAGTTCCGTTGTGTCTCAGTGTAGACGTCCTTAGTTTGAACCTACACAGGATCTTTCGGTCTTCATGAATCTGGACATTAATTTCACTTCACCCAGGTGGGAACATTTCAACTGTTGTTTCTTTAAATAAACTTTTTTCACTGTTCTCTTTCTTTTCTCCTTTCTAAGACCCCCATAATACTCATATTGGTCCATTTTATGGTGCCCCGTGTCCTTTTTTATTCTCTCTTCTTTATATTCCTCTGATTGGATGATTCCAAATAATCTATCTTTGAGTTCACTGGTTCTTTCTTCTGTTTAATCAAATCTACTATTAAAACTATTGACTCTTAAAAAAATTAAAAAAAAATAAAACTATTGACTCTTTACACTCAGCTCCAGCGTTACTGTCTGGTCTTTCCTTGTGGATTCCCTGAGTTGAGCTTCTCCTGTTGCCCATGTGTTGTTTCCTGATGCCATTTAGCTACCTGTCTCCGTGGTCTGATAGCTCCTTGGCATCTTAGGGTGACTATTTTCAACTTCTTCTCAGATGACTCGTAGATCTCCGTTACTTTGGGATCAGATAGCAGCACCTCATTTTTTTTCCTTTGGTGGTGTGATCTTTCCTTGATCCTTTGAATTCCTTGGAGATTTGGGTGGCATTTTCCTCATTTGAAAGTGTAGTTACCTCCTGCAGTCATTACTGCTCAACTGTCAGAGAAACAGCATCGACAGTCAGCCCATGAGAGATGAGGGCCTCTGGAACCCCACACGGATGCACCCGTCTGCTCCCCTTGCTCTCTCTTAGGGGGGGTGTCTTAGGATGATGCCCGACCTCTTGGTCCTGCAAAGCCAGGCTGGTTGTGGGTCTATTTTCACTAGGACACTAGCCTGAAATGTGCAGGGTTGGGAACCTTGTCCAAGTTCAGACCATCTTCCAGGTCTTGACTGTGTCTATGGAATACACAATGAGTAATTGACAAGCTGGCTTCTTAATGATGGGATGTTAAATGGGAGAAGCCCCCGAAGCTCCCTTTCCCAGTCAAAATTTTAAACTAAAAGCATCACAACATGGCCAGGAGATTGCAGAGATTATTGCCACCATCAGCTTCTCCATATCCAGTCCCATTTCCCATGTTTGACTCAGCTATGAGGAAGACCAAAGCATCCTTGCAGAATTCGGTGGATGACACAATTGTTGACTTCAATGACTGCCGAATTTCCAGAAGATTTCCTTTCTACCAAAGCAATACCGTTCTTCACGCTGCACACACCGCCATGCCTCAGACTCGGCAGGTGCGGCTTTCCACCACAACAAGCAGAGAGGCCAAACTTTCAGTTCTCCCTCCGATTAACTAGAACAGCAGTGGCTATCTATCTATCAGGTCTGGGTGACTTTTCAAGATGAACTTAAGGGTTCTTCAAAATCTGAATTACCGCGATTCCAGATTTAATGAAACCTAATTACATCGTGGTCTCTAAATACTTCTTGTAGTAACTCATATTATTTTCATCACAATCGACAGCAACTTTTCAAATAAAGGTTAATGAATACAAAAGTGACTAGATTTATAGCAAAAGCCACAATGTGAAGTGTTTTAGTAAGGCTGGTGGCCTAATTGCCTTTAAATTTCTACTCAGAGTCAATTACTGAGTCCTTTTCCTGCTTTCTCTCTGGTATATCAGCTGTAGGAAGGTGGTTTCCCCACTGCATTCAAAAGGAAAACATGTATTTCGGGTTAAGTTTCTGGCTGCTTTGATCAATAACTCCATCATAGCTGAGATGGGAATATAACACCCTGACTCTTACAGCTTGTCTACTGGTCTCTAAAAATACTAAATTGATAACTTACTTGGAGCATGGTGTGTAAGATTAATTTTTTCCTCTATATAACAAAGTGTATTGTCAAAGGCTTAATTTTTTTTCTCAAACTAATCAAATTTTGACTCTAAAATTTTCTGCATTTAAAGCCCCAAACCATCAATACTGCCAAAATTGTAGGCAAATAGGCATCCAGTCTGCAAATGCCAGCTCCGTATCAAAGGCTAAGCTGCATTTGCTCAGAGAACAAAGAACAGATCTGTGCTGAGTGATGGGGCCACATCCACATGATAATTTAGCAGGTCTGTCATTTCTTGTTGGCTATTCATTTCTTGAAGGAAAAGGACATAGATTACTTTGGACATAAGATTTGTCTTCTAAGAGAAGAACTAATTAATCCAGGAAAAACAAACATGCTATAATGAAAATCAGTGAAAGCCCTTGAGAAACTACAGACTCAGGGATTGGATTTGTCCCGTATTTCTTTGTTACATCAGATGAACTCTCCACTTTGTGATTCAAAATCAAACATAAGAGTAAGTCATATTATTTATAAACTTACAGTGTGAGATTTCAAACTTCATATATTTTTATAAAGGCATTTTAGTAGCAGGCTATTTGTTGAGTACAAAAGGGTTACATTAATACACATGAACAAATATAAATATGGAATATTTGCTTGCTAAATTTAAGAATTTTAAAAATCCTGAAAAACAGATATATTGTAATACAGCTATATCTGTTTGAAAATAATACTACTGATTCAGCAAATAGTTATTGAAAATTGTCTTAGTCATTGCTGCTGCTATAGCAAAATGCCATAGACCGAGAAACTTCCAAAGAACAGAAATTCATTTCTCCTGCTGGAGGAATTGGAAAGTCTAAAACCGAGGTGCCGGCAGATTCCCTGCCTGGTGAGGGCTGCAGCGTCCAAGAACTCCTCACTGCTGGGCCCTCACATGGCATGGGGCTAAGGCAAGAGAGAGACAGGAAACCTCGGGGCCTGCTTTGTAGGTCACTAATCCCGTCCACATGGCAGAGCCCTCACAACCTCCTCAGCTCCTGGAAGCCCCACTGCCTAACACCATCATTTGATGATTAGATTTCTGCGTTTGTGTTTTGGAGGGGGACACACATTCACACCATAGCAAATGCCTACTATTCCCTACGCACGGGAACTATTACTGGGTATTTAAAATAAACCCACCGCAGTTTCTTAATTACTGACTTAATAGGGAAAGAAAGAACGAATGATGACAAATACACTACAAAATATTTCACAAAGGTGCCTAAACAAGGTTACAGGAACAGTGCTCACAGTAAATGTGAACAAGAAAGATCTACACTGAGAGGTGGATAGTGTGTGCTTGGGACTTCATCATGCAGCTTTTGACACATAGCAAGGCATATATTACACACATGTACAGTTCTAAAAATAAAATGAAAGTGCTTCAGTGACACTACCACTTAACTTCAGAACTAGAAATTTTCGCATAATTGCATTCACCTCCTCCTGCACTCATCTCCTGCCTGCCTCCAGTAATTCGGTTCAATTTTTTCTAATGTTTACTTCTCCTTGGTCCATCTGTGCCACCGTAACAAAATCTCCAAGATAGATAATTAATCAATAACAGAAACATATTTCTCACCAAGCTAGTGGTTGAAGGCCCAGGATCCAGGGATGGGCAGGGCTAGTGACTAGTAAGTGCCAGGCCACCGCTTCCAAGATGGCACCTTGAATGCAGTCTGCACACAGAGGAAGGAAAGGGGGAAGAGGGTATGCTGAACCCTACTAGCAGTGAAATTCCCAAAAATGAAATGCCCGGGTTTCCCATATACACAGACACAGAGCCATTCAACCTTCCTGAAGAGCATGCGTAACGGTACTGTGCGCACATGTGACCGTGGCTTTGCCTGCGCATGTCCAGAGCACAATTCACCACGTTAAAGGGGCATAATATGCCCTGCTTATAATATTATGAATTTTTAACACATATTTTTGCAGATTATTACACTGGTTCCATATGATATTGTTATGGTTGTATTTATTGGTAGGGTACAGCTCTTTTTTGATCTTTAACCTGTTCTTCTCTCACACTTAATTCTAGCTTATTTTGTCATTTTATGATGTAAACTTATAAATTATTAAATCTTTCTTTGACTTTGAAAAATATGACAAGTCATTTCTACAAACATTTATAAGATTGATCGCTGAGGTAGCTCATAAATAATTGCCGGCCTGCACTCCTTTTGTCTACCCATTATTTATAGACAATTTAAAACATCACAAGCCAATTTGGTACTTATTAAATAACCAACACCTCATCATTAACCTTGAGTGACAATGATGTAACCTTTCTGTAAGAGTATTAGAAATTCCTAGATCCATTATTCCTATTTTATTAGCCCACTTAAAAAGTTGGGGAAAATGGCTGTTTATTTCCTCCTTGTGTATTGCAATAACACATAAAAGGACCTTGTAGGTTTATCTAAGAGACGGCAAATATGATGAAGGAATGGGAAGAATAATTTTGAAAACTTTTAGCATTTTAAAATCTGATGTCAGAGAAAGCAGCAATGGAAAATCGTCTTTTAAACTTTTTCTTTCAGAAGTGCCCATGCTCATTTGACCTCATAATTGTGTATTTCAACCAAATGACTATTTTGCTCAGGGCCACAGAGCTGAGATGCTTCAGAAAGAGCTGCATCCATCATCCTCAGAACTGTCAACTAAATTCAGAATGCAGAATCACTATCATTAGTCTTGAAATCTGAGAGAACACAGCCTAAGTTTTCAGATTGCAGGTTAAAACTTCAGGGGAAAAAATGCTCTAATTTGTAAGCTAATCTTTGAAATTAAATTCAAGTTCAATGTATGAATATATTTGCACATGAATACACTGAGTATTTTAGTTATTTTTCTAGCCTTCCATCTGCATGGTGGGGAAGATCTCTACTTTGCAAGACTTGTATTTACCGTCACATAAACCAGCCCTCTGCACCTCCCTGAGGATGTTTGTCACAGGATGGCTAAGAGTTGAAGCATCATGGCTGGGAAGAAATGTGGACTTTGTGATGTGAAGGAATACTTTGCTCTCTGTGCATGCTGCAGGTCCCTACCCTCACGCTCTGTGAATGATCCCACCTCTGAATACTCTCCTGGGAAAACATACACCTTTATATAACTTACAGTATTTGGTGTATGTATGAGTCAGCTTTCCATGACTATGACAAAGTACCTGAGTAAAACAACTTCAAGGAGGAGAATTTCATTTTGCCTCATGGTTTCAGAGGTTCAATCCATTGTCAAACTGGCTCCAAGACAGAAGCATCATGGTGGCAGGGCATCATGGAGCACAGCTCCTCACCTCATGGCAGCTAGAGGGAAAAGCCAGAGAGGAAGGAGCCAGGGACCAGAGTCCCTGAGGATGCACTCCCCTGCCCACTCCCTTCAGCAGGGCCCTAGCTCCTGTTTCCATCACCTCCCAATAATGTCATCAAACTACGATCTCACCACTGAATTAATCCACAGAGGAGGAGGTCTGTTGATTAATACACTGAGGAAGCAGAGCCCTTCTGATCTAGCCACCCTCCAAAGCTCTGCCCATGGACACAGTTGCATTGGGAAGAAAATCCCAACACACGAGACTTCAGGAGATATTCCAGGTCCAGACCATAAAAATAAACTATCACTTTTCTTATAGGAAGATACAGCTCTGTATTTCACTTGTTCTTTTTAATTAACGTAGTGTAGACAAAATAGTTCTTGCAACTACTTGGGGAGGTCCGGGACAGAGTTCAGTGTTTACCGGGACTCACCAGTCCTTCCATGTTCCCATCCTGTTTGTTCTCCTGGCTGAGAGCACATCGCGGTGCTCCACATGGTTCTCATGGAGGAGACCAGATGTCAGCACAACCTCTTTCCCTTCATCCACCCTCCTGGAGCTCCTTTCTGACACAGACTCTGGTCCTTCCCAGTGCTCCTTGACCCCCAGGCCCCTCATTCTGAATTGCTTGTAGCCATTCACTTTTCTGTGAGTGTTGCCTCTGGTTTGACAGTGTCGCTCTCTTGCATCCCCTCATTCACAAACTCCTCCCATCCCCTGCATTTGGCTAGCAGCACCCCTCCTCAAGAAGAGATGCTGTTACTGTGGAAACACCTCACCTGGTGGACACTCCCAGCTCTTCCTGTTCTGCACATGGGATGGCATCCTGTCGTGTCACTAACCACAGAGGCCCACCCCTCACCTCCCACTGCTGCAGTGGCTCTTGCCCTTCAGTGTCCATGGCTCAGTGACTGCCCTGCCCCACGTAGCCCCTCCCATCTTCAGCCAACAGCTCTCCTTGACATTACCTCTCTCTGTGTCCATCAGGGGTGGACTCCTGGTCCATCAAGTCACCTGGGAATGCTCACAAAGTGTTCTTAAATGGAGACAGCTGGATGGGTACCCAGTACTCCAGAAAGGATAATTGGACATGAGTCGAGAGAGACCACCACCAGGCTGGAGGGACCTTATGGGTCTTGTCTCTTGGCTTCCTGCTCTGTGATGTGAGGACCTGGTCTATAAAACACTACTACCACAATGTGACATCCACACCACAGGCCCAAACTGCAGAGCCACCCAGGTTTGGATTTGAACTGCCAAACCATGAGCTAACTAAATCCTTTCTTTTCATAACTCAGTGGCCTCAGGTATTTTATTGTGGTAATGTGACTAATACAACTGGTGTAAACAATAACTTATTACAGGTAACACATGGTGAAACAAAGAAAGTCCATATGTAATTTTATGTGCGCTTCCTGGATCAGAAGGATGAAAGAGTTAATATCTGCAGGAGTCGCACCAAGTCCCAGACTAGGTGTCTGGGCCAAGCTGATGACAGATTCCCAAGGTCGGCACGACAGCATTCTGGCGAGGATGGTTCAAAGTCCTGACAACCTTAAGGCTTTGCAGAGCTCAGCAAAACAATGTAAGCAAGAGGAGACACACATCGTCCGTCACTGGAAAAGCAAGAATTTTGCACTTTTAGAGGACAAAGGGATCAATATGAAGAAATTGTCCGATGTACAAAACGCAGTTGCCATTTTGTTTCACAAGAACAAGAATGCTTTGGTGTGAAAACTAGGACTACTTGGCTTAATTAGCAATATTGAGAACATGTAACACTCCCTCCCAAGCATAACACGATGACAACAGGCCTGATGACAAGGTCTGTTAGATCCCTGGTGATGTCCACAGCTGTTTGTAGAGCACTGTTACCTGCTAAAGCAGTGGCCTTGAGGATAAGGCTGCCAGTGGCGCCAACCTGGAAGGCGTTCATTACGTCAACAGATAGAGTTGCTGCTGGGTGTGCGTTGTTGAATTTCGCTCCCAATCATTCAGATTCACCAGGCATTATAGAAAGAAGCAACAGAATGACCTGGTGTGCCCACATCTTGTTCTAGGGCTCTCGGGAGAGATGGACAGATGGGGGGGTTGCAGGGATATACACACACATACACACACTTACATGGAGAGAGAGGGATTTGAGTCGCTGGCTGTCTGAAGTGTGGAAACAGCAAGCCTGAAGTCCACAGGGCATGTGGCCAGGCTGGAGGCCCAGTGGGAACCCATCACGCCTCTTCAGGGCAGGACTTCTTCTTTGGAAAAATCTCAGTCTCTGCTGCCAGGCCTTCAACTGATCTGATGAGGCCCACTGCGTGATGGAAGGGAATGAGCTGTACTCAGAGTCCACCTGCAGCCTCCCCTTTCCCTCCTTCATTCTCTGCTTCCTGATCACAATGAGGTGGGCAGCTCTCTTCCACCCACCCTTCTACCACACCGCTTCTGCATGGAGCCAGCCAACTATGGACTAAAAACATAACCTAAAATAAACTGTCCCTCCTCTAAATTGTGGACATCAGGTACTGTGTCTCAGTGATGAGGAGAAGTGCCGTAGCCGCATCTCACATAGACAAGGTCACCGACGGCTTCCCATCCAGCACTCGCCAAATGCAGCATTCAGCAAGGACAGACCTTTTTTAAAATTTGATTTATGTCTTCATATTAAAAGATTTTTTTCTTTTTTGAACACACATGAAGAATGCAATTCCTTATGTTGTTTTTGAAGATGCATTTATACCAAAATAGGTAAGCTCCTTAAATCATGGTTCCTCTAGCAGACAGAAAGAAAGGAAAATGAAAGGATACATTGTCCCACGCACAGGTGACTGAGAGCAGACATGACCTGGCTGGGAGACACTTCCGATTTCGAGCCCCTGTGGACAGGCAGCTCACTATTGGCACAGTCAATTCTCATCACCATCTGCTCTTAGCCCAGAACCCCGAGCACAGAAAACAGCCTTCTTTCCTTTCCTGCCGAATTTCCAAGAACAGGCAGAGAAAGCCTGAAGCAATTTCAGAGACCCTCAGGCAAGAAGGAAAGGACGAACAATGGGATTCTAAGCCCATTTGGAAATGCGCTTCCAAACTGTTGGTTGACGTCAAATGCACAGAAAAGAAAATTCTGTCCTTCGTATGATGCAGCTGACATTCTGGCTTCATGCCCAGTACAAAGGGGTTCTATCCTACCCGGGCTTTCTGTTGCCTATCAGTAAAACACATAAAAACCCTCACTTAACTGTGCTCAGGAATGAATAGGATTTAGTTCCTTTGAAATTATATATTTGAGTTTTAAAAATTTATGTATCTTTGTTTGCACATTTTAATAGATTGCTCTCACAGTTATAGTCTATAGATTCGTGTTTCATGGTGGGAAAGGATTATAGCTATCAGCCACAAAAAGGAAAAGTATCCATTTTGCACTATCTTTGAAGGGAATGGTATAAAGTTAATACTTGCAGTTCATGCTTTTAAAATAAATTGTTATTTATCATCTGAGATTCTAAATTAACATTAACAGTTCATATAATTTGTGATGGTTGGGTAAATCTATCTAGCATGCAATTCCATGACATCTAAAGGCATGTTTTCACCAACTCACTGCTTCTCCAAAACATCTGTTTCCAAAACAACTTTTGTTTCCATTTAGAACATTCATAAAGACAAAAAGGAAACAAAGAAATAGCAAAGGAATGGTTTTAGTAATAGTAAAACTTTTTGCCTTGAATTTGTTACCAAGGTGCTGTCTGAAAAGATCAGTAAGTCACCTTAACAAAGCCAAAGAAAACACTTCAAACATGGCATTCTAACTTTAAAATGGTCATTGAGGGGCTGGGGATTTAGCTCAGTGATTAGAGTGCTTGCCTTGCAAGCACAAGGGCCTGAGTTCGATCCCCGGCACCACAAAAAAAAAAAAAAAAAAAAAAAAAAAAAAAAAAAAAAAAAAAAAGAAGGGTTTAAAATGGCCATTGAGTAGTATTTATATCACCTTATGAGAGTCAGTCACTTTCCTGTAAACTTCACGAACATATCACTTCACTGGATATTTAAATGTGGAAGGCACAAGCCACTGTGAGCGCCATTGTTTGGTCTTTGCTTGTTGGGCGTGGGACCCAGCGCCTCTCTCACACGGGGCAAGTCCTCTACCCTGGAGCTGAATCCCCAGCCCTGAACATGTGATTTTTAATGCCAAGTCCGGTCCTCGTGTTTCATTGCTATGTGATAGGCTCTTTAATTATTTAAAATCAGAATTGCTTAAAGCTGTAATATTAAAACATGGCGAGGTGGAATACGTACGATTTGTTTTAAAGTCATTGTGTTAAAATCAGTGGAGGCTGCTCCACCCCAATAATGACTGCAGAATGGCAGGAGTTCTGTCACACACGACACCAGTGTTGCTCCACATCAGTCCACATCGGTCCACAGTCCCTGGGCCGAGGGTAAGGACCGGCAGAGCTGAGACACGCCACTCCAAGAACCCGGTCACGACGTGGGTCATTTCCTGCATGATGAGTAGCAAGGCTAATCCTGGAGTCAGGAGGGGAGGAATTGCCTTGTCCTTGGAAAAGGAGGCGACCCGGACGCTGCAGCTCTTCCTCCTCTTCCGGCTACACTGGCTGGACAGAGCAGGAGCAGAAGATCCAGGAGTGGAGAGGGCACGTTCTGCAGTGACACTCAGGGGTGGATTCTGACTCAGCTGTTCACTTCTGTGATCTTGGAACAAGTCACAAAATTCTCCAGACCTCAAATTCCTCAGCTGTGAAACTAGGACTTGAAATGCCCACCTCTGGGGCTCTGTGAGAGAAGGAATGGCTGGTAAGCACTGAGAACGAGGCCGGGCACATGGCACACTGGACAAGCACTGACTGAGGCCATGGAGGGCGTTCACGAAGACCTGCACGCTGTCAAGACCATGGATACTAATGTTTGAAGTGCAGTGAGTGGGGAAGCCCGCAACGAGTTTAGAATTTCCTTCATGGTTTTCTAATCAAGCCGGCAGCTCCAGCTGCACCTGGGGGTAAGTGTAGAGTGTAAGACACAGAGGTGCAGCTGGTACGGGACCTCCAAGGCCCCCTCCCAAGGCGGCACTCAGAGCAGCCCGCGGTGCGTCCTCCACAGACTGGCTCTCGGGTATCTGCCTGAGTTAGACTCAAAGTGGGTTTTGCAAGGGCAAGTGGAGGGCCAGGGGTTTAACTCAGTGCTAGAGCGCCTGCCTAGCAAGCGCAAAGCCCTGAGTTCGATCCCCAGCACACCACCCCCCTCAAAAACAGCAAGTGGATTCTTAGAGGAGATAAACATTTCTGCAAGTAGTCCAAATTTTTGCATTGAGAAAGATACCAAGCAACACAGCTCATTTTCCTTTCTCCTTCATATTTTACCCATGTTCACCCAAGAAAAGTATTTTGCCACAATTCATGCAAACACCATGGAAGCAAAGACCTTGGGACATTCCCAGTCCCCTCTGACCACACCTCCGCCTGCTAGGAACGAACCCGCCACACAGGTCGCCGTGGACCTGCAGTGCGGTTAGCAAGCAAGCTCACGTGCCACTCAGTCACATGCACCTATGGAGCGGTCACTCGAACAGGACATGACTTGGGTACAGCTGGTTTTAAAAAACGGCATCACTGCTCCTCAGCACTACGCAAAGTGTCTTCTTTCAAATCTTTTGTAACTTAGTGAAGCAGAATATATATGGAATAAGTGATCAGGGAAAAATTTTAATGTAAAAGGCTATGCCCATGAAAAAATCACTTTTAAATAAAAAAGAATGTATATTTTTAAAATAGGGTATCAATTATTATTTGAATAACATCACCAAATAAATGTTTTATGTTTGGATCTAAGTAATGTTAAAAATATATAGAAAATACGTGAAGAAATATCTAAACATAAACAAAATCCTCTTGAAAATAATTGTCCATGATTTTGTAAGTAAATAGTCCCACTTCCACAGGCAGCGATATTCTTTGCTTGTGGGGCTGAAGATGGACCCGAGGACCTCACACAGGCTGGGAAGTGCTTGACCCCCGAGCTAAAACCCCAGCCCCATAATAGGTGATTTTTAATAGAAGCCCTGTTAAAAGAGCTCATTAATATCTAAATTTTTCTGAATAATAGTCTAAATCTAAGTAAACTGGCAAACTTTTATAACAGTTTTCTCCTCTAGCAACTTGTTATGAGGCATTCTGTACTTTTTAAGTGACCTTCCTAGAAACTGGAATGAGCATTGGTTACTAAGTTCAGTCTGATGCCAAGTATACTTATTGCAACTAGAAAATAAAGCTCCTCTTGTTTATTTGAAATTTTACCTCCCCTTCCCTCTTCATTCCTCATCTTTGTAGATGTGCGTTTTGATTCTAAACTTATTCAAGGTATCAGAAGACATTACTGTTGTGTTTACAGTTGATGTTCATTTAAGCAATCTACCCACAAATTTCTTTTTGGTCAACCATTATTATTTTCTTTATTTTCACATTTCCCTCTGGGATCATTTTCTTTTTACTGAAAGAATTTCCTTAATATTTAATATTTCCTCAACCCTCAGGTTATTTGCGAACATCTTTGTCTTTTTCTTTCTTTCTTTTTCTAAACACTCTTTGTTTTCTTCAACGACAGTCTCACGGAAGACTGAGGTGCGATTGTTTTCTGCCAGCACCATGAAGACACCATTCTGTTCGCCGGTCCCTCTGTTCCTGTCGCCCCTGTCTGCCGAGCTGGTTCAGGGTTAATGCTGTTTTCCAAGCAATGTGCCTTCCCCCGTGGCAGTGAGGGTCTGTCCTCCCTTTTGGGCTCGGTGTTTGGATAGGTGTGGTTCCGCACAGCTCAGAACGTGGTAAGTCTTCTTCCCCAGAAATTGTCAGCAGATGGGGCTCGATCCTCATCATTTCTGTCTCTCTGAGCTTGTGCATGCAGACATCTGCAGTTGCTAATTCTCCACCCGAGCAAGACTTTCCAGACCCGACAGTGAGCAAAGCTTTCCCCAGATCTCTGGGGACTCTGCCTGTGACGACACCTGGCCCATGCTCCAGGATGGCCTGTCTGAGTGCTGGCCAATTCCCAGGGTGCTGTCCCTGCAGGAGCTGAGCCACTTAGGTCCCATTCACTTACTTCTCTGGTGTCTTCAAGCTTTACTTTATCTTGCTTTTTAATGGGACTCAGAAAGTGTCTGCTACACAAACAACTCCAGGAGAACGAAAAATGCAATTCCTAATCATGACAACTTAGTAAGAAATTAAGATTTAGTTATGTTCACTTTTAAAATTATAAAATTTAATCTTATGCTATTTCAATACCTCTATTTTAGGGCCTGACAAAAGGTTTAAATGTGAGTACAAATTCAGAATGATCAGGAAATCCTGAAGATAGAGGGCGCCATCCAAATTACTGACAAAATCCCCTTCCTTTGAACATTTTTCCTTTTTCCCAAAGTAAATTACATCTTTGAATAGGTGTTTATTTCACATCTTCATTCTTACAGAGATTTGAATGACAAGTTCTTGATCCTGAGTATTGGACTCACTTGCCAGGAGTCCTAGGTTTTTAATGGGATAAATTGCATGTTTTATAAAATGTATTTGTCTGTATGACAAAAGGTTGTAAAGATGCAAAACTTACCAACGATAACCCATGGAGAAGTGGTTTTCAATTTATTCTAAATCATCTGTTTGTCTAGAGTTACTCTCTTTTGAAGTTTTACCTTTCAGAGACTGCCAAGGGATTTAGCCTATTTAAATTGTAGGAACCCAGCTGGGGATTTAGCTCAGTGATTAGAGTGCTTGCCTTGCAAGCACAAGGCCCTGAGTTCAATCCCCAGCACCACCAAAAAAAAAAAAAAAAGAGTAAATTGTAGGAACCCAGGCTGAAAGTAGTCAAAGATATAATACAATTTTGCAAAAGTAAAGACTATAGCTAGACAAAAATTAATATACTTTGAAAGTTCTATCAGTTCAGAATGCATTTCAGTTCTTAGTGGGTTAAAATAATGTAAGCATTAACACCACAAGGAACTCACACCACATGGGCACTAGAAGGGCTTTAGGAAACCATCACAGTGAGGATGCCAGGCTCTGGGGCAATCATCTTTTGGGTCTGCTCTGTCTCGATGAGGACTCCTGTGTAGACGAAGCTTCCCTTGAACACTCAGGTGCCCGCCCCTTTCCCTGAGCACTGCATCCCCCACAGGGCCTCCCTACCACTCCTCACACTCAGCCGTAATGTGTTGGTGTCACCTACATTTCCCCCACTATCTTTTTGCTTATTGCTTGGTTGATTCTGTTTTGTTGGTTGGTTGGTTGGCTGGTTAGTTTTGCTTTGTTTTTTAACAACATTGTTAAAAAAACAATTTACACTCCATAAAAGCCACCCTTTTAAAGTGTACAATTGAGTGGTTTTTAACTTAGGCACAGAGTTATGTATCCATCACCACAATCAATTACAGAACATCTCGTTACCTGGGAATACTGTCCTCCCAGCCATCTCCCTCCTGCCTCTAAGTCCCCACTCCAACCCTGGGTGACAACTGATCTACCTCCTCCCTCTACTGAGCTGCACACTCTGGACATTTCACGTCAATGGAACCCTACCTTATGTGGCCTTTTGTGACTGGCTTCTTGCATTTGGCATAATGTTCTCATACAAATGGCTGCATATATCAGTACTTCAATTTTTTTACTGTGAGATAATATTACATCATATGGTCATGCCACATTTTATTTATCTATTCATCATCTCGTGGGCATTTGAGCTATTTCCACTTTTTGTCTGTTGGGAATGGCTCTGCTCTGCACCCTTCTACAAGCTTTTGCATGGGTGTGTTTTCATTTCTCCTGATACAGGAGACCCACATCTAGGGGCGGCTCATGTGATGCATCTATGTTTAACCATTTGTGGCACCGCCAGACCTTGCCAAAGTGGCTGCACCGAATTATACTCCTACCCATGGTGCGTGATGGTTGCAATCAGTGCACACTCTCACCAACACTTGCTATTATCTGACTTTTTTATTTCAACCATCTCATCTGGTGATCTGTTTCACTGTGGGTTTGATTTGCATTTTTCTGGTAGCTGAAGATGTTGGCCATCTTTTAAAATAGTTATCATCTTCTTTGGAGTAATGTATGCTCTCAAGTGTGATATTTGATACATACAAAAACATATATACATGCATAAAGCATAATGTCTTTGTGAATAGTGTAAAAAGAACCAAACTAACCAAAGCTGGGACATTGCCTGTGCCTTGAACATATGCTGGTGTATGCATTTGTCCCCCACCCTCGCCCCACTGCCCCTCTTCATGCAACCACTCTGGAGAGTTTGATATTTATCACTGCCTTGTTTTTTAGTTTGTTTTAGCATATCATTAGTTTAAAAGGGTATAAATTTTGTGAGAGTGAAATCATAGCACCTAGTTTCTTGTCTACTCAGTGTTATTGTCTAAGACTCATTCGTATTTTAGAACTTGGCTGTATGTGATTTTTTTCATCATTGTATGAAAGTCCCTACTTTGTTTATCCATTCTTCCATTGCAGAATATTTGAATTATTTCTATATTTTTTCTCTTCCCAGAGCAACTTGACAGCAAAATGTTAGACTACTTTCCAGGATAATCCCTACACTCCATTCAGCAGTGTGTGTGTGATTTCCAATTGGCCCAGCCCTGTGCAAGTCCATGTATTATCAGAAGTTTATTTGGGAAGTCTACTTGTTATAACAGAGACTTTTTCCATTTTAGCTTCACAGTGGGTCTCAAAATTACTTTTGCTTTAGTCTCACCAATATTATCTTGGTAACTTTGGCCTTTTATTCCTTTAAATTTTAGAATCTGTTTCCCAAGCGTTATTACTAGTCTGTACTTCCTAACTGTAGTGAAATACCTCAAGCTGGAAATTTTACAAAGAGGATCAGTCAACTTGCAGGTCTGCATAGTGAAGGTCTGAACAGCAAGACGATGGCTCCCCTTTGGCAGCAGCACTTCTAACAATGGCAGTGTGAGAATGTGCTGAGGAGAAGGGACAATCACATCTCAACGGGAAGGCAGAGAGCACCGAGGTCCCTGGTCCTCAAGGGCATGTGCCCCAGTGATGTCTCTGAGCGCCTCCGTCTCTCAACAGTACTGCCCTGAGGACCCAGGCCCCAGCTCACAAAGACCTGGGGGCGCACACTCGGGCTGCATCCAAACCACGGCCCCCACATCAGGAAAACTTGCTCGGGTTTGGAATTCCAGTTAATCTCTAGATGACTAAGGGAGATTTGGGGAACATTGCTGTGTTGCTAGGTGGGGTGTGGGGATCCTCACTTTTGATTAAGGTATTTTGAATACTTTTTAAAAATGTTTAGCACATTTTATATAGTTTGTACATATATCACTAGTCAGGTGTCCAGGTAGTTTATATATTGTTGCTAATATAAATGATATTTTTAGTTACCGCCTCTTGTTGCTGTTGGCTGCAGAAGCGCCTGCTAAGACCCCATCAAAATGTTACCAAGAAACCCAGTAAAGTAGCCAGGTATGGTGTGAACACCTGTAATTCCCCGCTATGGGAGGCTGAACCAAGAGGACTGTGAGTTCAAGCCCAGCCTGAGCAATTCAGTGACTTAGGGACAGCCTGTTTCAAATTTCAAAATTAAAAAAAAGAGCTGGGGCTGTAGATCATTACGAAAGTCCTCGGGTTCAATCCCCAGTATAACAAACCAAAACAACAAAAACAAAAACCAGGCAAAGAGGATTGAGTAGGCAAACATGCTCTTTGTCTCCCTTATTTAAACAAAATGCATCTCTATTTTCCTTCAAAAATGTTTCTGTTGTTGATTTTCTGTAATTATCTTTTATCAAGGAAGCCCCCAGTAATAGTAGTTGTCTTTATTAATTAAAAAGTGTCGAGTTTTATTAGGGCTTTCTGAATCCATTGAGAAATCAAACTTTTAACATTCTTCTACTATTTATCCATCTTCCCATAAGGGAGCAAAACAGTCTTGGTTGGACCTTTGCACACTTCCCAGACGGCACTGGTTCCTCCTGCAGATGCTCATGATGCCACAATGTCTGCAGCTGCGGCTGCCTTGTCCTTTTCCTTCCGCGCACCGTCCTGGAGGCACCAACTCTGTGCCGCTCACAAGCTGGGCGAGTGGGTGCTCCTGCTCTTGCGTTTCTGCTTCTGCAAGCTTGGAATCGTCTTTGGACTCTCAGAAGTCATCCGTACCGTTATCTGAGTGTTGGCAGCACTCGCCTGTAAAATTATCTGGGTCTGGGAAAGTCCTCTGGGAACTAAAGGACTAGCTCAATTTCCTTAATGAGATTACTTAGACCTTCACATTCTCAAATTACTTTTAGTGACTCCCTCCCAGGGGAGCTGTTTCAGAGGGGGTCAGAAGTGGGGAGCAGCATGCCCCAGGAGCCGGCCTGTGCCCCTGCACGGTGCCCACCGCATCTGGGGAGCGAGAGCCTGGCTCTGCACCGCAAGGCTCCATCCGGCCCGGGGAGACTCCTGCTGTCTGACCTGCAGGAGACCACAGTGTCTTCGGTCTGCGTCCCTGACAAAGCTGTCCCACCGACTACGCTTATGTTCTCAGAGTACTCCTTATTTTTAAATTGTGCTAAATACTTTATATTTTTTCTTTTTTGAATTTTTCATTTTCTGTACATGTCTGCAGGCTGTAATGATTGCATTCCCTGTGGGGAACTGACACATGCACATAATACATCTTAATTCTTTTTTCTTTCCCTTCCCCTCCTGTCCTTCTATCTCTTGCTCCCCTTCCCATTTGAGAAGATCTATCTCCTTGTTTCCTAGTATCCACCTTTTGTTTTGCTCTTTAAATTGTTTATACCCTAGGTTTCTCATGGAAGAGAAACCAGGCAATATTTAAATTTATGTGTCTGCTTTATTTCATTTAACATTATGGTTTTGAGGTGCATCCATCTTCCTGCAAATGACTAAGTTCATCCTTCTTCATGGCAGAGCAGTGCTCCATTGTGCATAAATAGCACATTTTCTTTATCCTTTCACCCGTCGTAGGCTGGACATGCAGGCTGCTTCCAAGCTTTAGCTGTTATGACTTGTGCTGCTCTGAGCTTGGGTGCTTCTTACAGCCTTTGCTCAGAAGATCTGGGACATGATGGAACCACAGTCTGGTGCCACAATCTGGTGCCACCTCTCCAGAACGGAGTGAGTTTCTCGAGGATGGAGTCCAGTTCCTCTAGGACGCAGAACCTCTACCCTGGCCAGCTTTGCCCTCAGCTCCTGGCCTGCGCTTGGGGAATGTAGATTTCCACAGGAGACAATGATGCAAAGTACACGCGCATGCAGAAGAAATAAGATGAGTGGGTTCGCTTACCAGGACATGGAAATGTCCGAAACCTGCCCAGGAATCTGGCTCTGTGAGTCGCGCTGGGCACAGAGAAGCGCGGTGCCTACGGTGCTGGCCAGAATGGCCGGAATGTCGACACACTGGAGCCCACGCAGCCCAGCCTCACTAGTCAGAGGTTGGTGGGGAAGCGTGCAGCACGACGCTGTCGCCTGGGCGCCGGGTCTCTCGCGGTTGTTGTTGGAGTTCATAACCACCCAGGAGGTCTCGGTGACGCTCAGCTCCTGACAGCTGACATCAGAAATCGTCGCGGACTGACTGCTCTGCCTGACGCTGAACAGCAAGCAGATTTGCTGTGTGATTCGGTGCTGCTGACAAAGTGCGAAACTACAGAACATACAGCATCCGGAGCAGCTGAGTCTTGTTCTCGTCTTCTGTTCCCTTTTTTTTCTGAGACAGATTTTTATCCTGTTACTTAAACTGGCCTCAAATTCATAATCCTCCTGCTTCAGCCTCCCACGGAGCTAGGATTATAGGCGTACACCTACGATTGTACCAGGATAAAGGGCTAAATTTTGTTTAGGAAGCTGCTTCTGCTTGATGTTAGTGATTGTGGCAGCAAGTCATGCAAAATGACAGGCTTACTCAGTATCGGAAGGCATCACAGAAGATGGGATGTTCTCTTCGTGCTGAAGATGTTGGCTTTGCACACAGAGCAGTGTCCCAACACCATTGGAGACCAAGTGCAGGTGGTTGAGAGTTCATCTGAAAAGATGCACGATGGGAAGGCAGACGATGTCCTGCACTGGAAGTGTGCATGCAATTTTGGATCTTCTTGAACCAAATCTTTTCAAAATGGCACCCAGATGGACCATTACCTTAAATGTATTTGGGACCCCTCTCATCCTGCCACAGAGGGGGGTTGCATGCTTGCCGTGCTGTCCATAGGTCTGAAGGCTGAAGGGCAAGCTTCTCATCCACACACGGTTCATTTCAGTCACAGCCCCAGTGGGCACCTCTCCATCACCATCGTTCTGCCTTCCCCAGAGGACAAGCCTGGAGTCTCTGCGCATTTGCCTGTCTGACTCTACAAGAGGGGCACAGAAGGGGCCAGAGCGGAGGACACATGGAGAGTCCCAGGCAGGCACAAATAGAGCAAAGTTCCTGAGGCATCGGAGAGCTGCAGGCGGGCAGTGACCCTGTGGGGACTGGAGCATGCTCCACTGGAGTCCAGCTGCCCGTGCAGTGGGGACAGCACAGTCCTATCCCCAGGCTCTGGTGGCACCACTCCATGGGAGGACAGGGTGCCCAGATGTCCTTGCTCATGACTCCCTGTGGGATAGGAGCTCACGAACCCCCGACAGAGCCTCCATGCGTTCCCTGGTCACAGAGGCTTCCGGGCTCTGAAATGCTGCTTGCAGAGAGCATTAGGTTTTGAGAGCCCCGTCCACAGCTGATGCCACAGACACAGTCACAGCACAATCGCCTGACAGATGGAGAAAGACACAGTGACTCCACCCGGGCCGGGTCCTGGTAGGGTAGTTCCCTCTCTGAGCTGCGGCTCCACCGTCCCACGTGCCACTGAGGAGCCCTCATAGTTCAGGACTCCGCTTGTCTCCAGCCCCCGATGTGTCCCACCCATCATTCATGGCATTCCCCACAGCAAGCAGGCTGTCTAACACCCAGGAGAGAATGGACACTCCATCTGAAGTCGCCTCCTCTCCTCCCTCCACTGGAGCCACCTTCTGTGGGTGGCTCAGCTCCCAGGACCAGCCTGGCCTTCGGCTGTAGAGGGACAGGGAAGGACAGGGTGGGAGCAGACAGAAGGAGAGTCGTTACTCACGGAACTCTCTTTCTCTGGGTTGATTCGTTATAAAATGACTCCACCTGCCTTCAGCACCATCTGTCTTACTTTTCTCTCGTTGCTGAGACAAAATACCCTGACACCCAAAGTTAGGGGAAGAAAGGTTTATTTAGCTCACAGTTTGTAGAGGTTTCGGTCCACAATCGGCTGGATACAAGGCAGGGTGGCCTGGCTGACAGGCAGAAAGCAGCAAGGTAAGCAAGGGGGTAAGCAAGGGGTAGGCAAGCCTCTTTCTGACCCTTATATTTTATCCAGGCTTCCTGGCCTTAGGGTGGGCAGCACTCCCACCCTTAATCCTAATACCCTTAATCCTAGCGTCACATCCTTGATCCCAGCAGAACTATGCAAACCAATCAGTGGACTAATTTGGTAATCACACACTCTAGATCCAGCCCCACCTATGACCACATGAGGCTTTGGGGGGACATCTGGACACAAACCATAACAAGCACTCGACTGCATCATTCTCACCAAGAGGTGAGCGTAGCAACCGCAGCTTCCTGCCTTCTGCAGAGGGCTAACGAGCTGCAGCCACGTCCATAACCACATCCTGTGGCCTGGGCTACTGCAGTGACTCTGTAGGTGGGTGTAGCCTCTGGTCTATAAGGAAATTCAGGTTCTGGTGTTGGTTATGTTGTTTGTGGTTTATTTTTTTTGTTTTGTTTTGTTTTGTTTTTTCTTTTTTTCAGTACTGGGAATTGAACTCAGGGCCTTGCGCTGATCTGCATTTCCAGCCCTTTTTAAATTTTTTATCTAAAGACAGAGTTTTGCTAAGTCACTCAGATCACCATGCTGGGCTCCAACTGATCCTCCTGCTTCAGCCTCCCAGAGTGCTGGGCTTACAGGTTTCCACCCAAATCACAAACCATGCTGAACATTCCAGCAGCTTCCAGCCAGCTGTCTGCAACTCACATCCCACATCAAGTGGATGGGCAAGCGAACAAGCAGGTCCCTGGAAGAGAAAGCAACTCCTAAAGCCACACATAGTTTCCTGTTCTGTGTGATGAGGCCAGGAAGAGGGCTGGGCCCATGAGGTGGCAGTGAGGATGCCCGAGGGACATCACAGGTACACAGGATGCCGCTGTCCTCCAAAGACTCCAGGATCCACTCGGTCTGCAGCAGCGAAGGGCACATTGCTGTCCACAGCAACGCCGGCTCCATGGGGCTGCTTGGTTGAGGTCAATCCTGACTTGCTCCTGGGTCCCTATGCCCTGAGTATGTGTTCACTGAGACTTGGGGACCCCACTTCATGAGCCTGGGACATGGCCCATTCTCGTGATGTCATAGCCCAGGGTACGGGGCAGTCAGGCCCCAAGCTCACTGGGGCAGCAGGCATAATGCTAGTGCTGCAATGGATGGTTCTGTAGGAGAAAGGAAACCTTTCTTACCTACTACAGAGTTAAACTGCATTCTTCGGGGCTTTTATTTCCAGACCTAATGGCTCTAATGAACTATTTAATGTCCTGAGGCCACACAGCCTCTGTCTCTCTCGATGCCTCTGGGTTTCTGCATTTGGAGCAGGAGATTCACAGTTAGGGTGGATCTACTCATCTACCTCCCTGTCACAGCAATGGCTGAGGTGTCTTAGATAACAGGGTTCAAACACTAAAGAAAGTCAGACTGAGAGAGCGAGTCTGTCCTGACATCATGTTCTCACAGTGCCCCCTGCTGGGCCCTGAGGATCTGACTCCACTTCCCACAAGTTCCCAAGGCCCTGTTACCCGGAACTGGGCTGAGGGTCCATGGGGTTCAGGTGATTACGATTTTAACTGGATAGAGAAATACCCATCAAAGTCATCGGTGGAATTCTTCTTTTAAATCACACCATAAGATAAAAATACTCAGAATTTTCGTCTTGCTGTTTTGGAAAGCACGTGCGTGTAAGATCAGGCTTTTCTTCTCAGGTTAGAAAGAATAGAATTGGGGCCTCTCTGGCATTTGAACTCTTGCTTTAAGAACGTCAGGATGAATTGAACGCAGTGTCTGGCAGCCCTGTCAGCCACAGTTCGACCCATCTGCACGCGGGCGGATCACGGGTCGGGCACAAGACCGGACCGTGTGGGGCTCTTCCGCCCTGCCCTGCCGTGGCGGGCTCTGTCTGCAAATGTGATGGTTTTCTGCTTGTGCAGCCTGAACCTCCCCATCCCCCATGCACCTTGGCGGGTCGGCCACGGGAGTGAGTCCCTGCACTCTCGGGCCCTGGATTCCTGCTTGGGCAATTTAGGCACTTGGTAAGACCCCATCTCAAAATAAAAACTAAGAAAGTGCTGGAGACGAAGGCCCTAGGTTCAATCCCCAGTATCACAACCAATCGATTGCACTTTTCAGCTGTGTGCTTTGACCTTGCGTGCCAGTCCTCTCTCTCTCGGCACAGGTCTATCCCCAGAGCACCCCACATTTAAATAACTGCATGAACGTAACTACCCATCAGCCGTCCCCGCCACACTGTCACTCTTCCGGGCCAGACTGTCCACTCTCGGCCTCTGCAGTCCTGCGGGGGACACCCGCAGCCCATGCATGCCCCACCTGCTCACTGTCGTAAGTGACCTGCATTCGCTGTGGCCATCTGCACCTCAGCCTGCATGCTTCTGCCTGCCGAGGTGAAATTGCCCTCCCAGATTGCTGTACCCTGTTCAGTCCAACTTCATACCCAGTCACCTGGCTGTGTGCGGTGGAGTCAGCGAGGGCACCGGCCCGGCTGTAGCAGAGGCCTCAGAGCTCCTCCACCCTCCAGGCCAGTGTGCAGGCAGGAAACAGAGCTTACGGGGCTGCTCAGCTGCATCCCTGTTGCCAGAAGGGCACAAGGCGCAAGAGGCCCCAGCCCAAGAAGCACTGATCGGGTGAGACGGAGACCTGTGCACTGCTCACACCAGTTCTGCTCACCGGCCGAGCACTCTCGAAAGGACCCCAGCCCAGAGAAGCAGGACTTCCTGGACAGTGGAGCCACTTTGAGCAAGGTTCTGAAGTAGGCATAGGAGTTGCCCAGAGGGGAAATACAGGCAAATCTACTTCCCACAGAAACGGAATGCTCAAAGCTACAAACCATAAAACAGAGCAAAGTAAATCTGAGAAACTACAAGTTCATGTGGCTAATGAGCGTTCTTCCGCAGTGTGAAGAATCACTGCAGGACTGCAGCAGGACAGAGCTCCAACCCAGAGAAGGCAGAGTGCAGAGGTCCCAGCACCCAGGCTCCAGGCACCACCTTCACAGGGAAACTAGGGAAAGGCTGAGGGGGCCCTGGCTCCTCACAGACCTGGCCCTGCCAGTGCCCTGGCGAGACAGGGCCTCCAGGAGGAGACGCCGGGAAATGGGGGATCAAGCATACACCTGGGCCAGCCTGCAAGCAGACAGAGGCAGGTCACATCCCGGTGACACAGTGCCCTCCCATGCAGGCCCACCTCCCCGGGCTCTCTGCCTCCCCAGGATCCCCCCTCCCCAGGAGGCCCCCCACCTCTCCAGGCCCTCCACCTCCCTGGGCCCCCACTTCTCCAGGCTTTCCACCTCCCTGGGCCCACCACCTTCCCAGGGCAGACACAGGCTCACATGGGCCCTGGGCACATCCAAGACCTAAATTTTAGCAGTCTGTCATCTCTCTCGATGTGAGGTGATTTTTTTAAATTACCAGTTTAAAGCCATTCTCTCTAAAATGCACTCATTACAAAACCCATAGCTAAAGATTAAATCTTTTCTATGCTGTTTTTTCATTCATGCCATTTTTAATTTTTCCAGCATGTCTTTTTTAAACACTCTCTTATCAGATTAAGGGACGGCTTCTTTAATTTGTCTATCTTCACTTTAATAAGAGAACCCAAAAGGTACAGGGTTTTTTTTTTTCCAGAAAGGTTTTGGGATTGAGGATACGAGTCATGAAATATGTATTGGGAAGTCGTCTCCAGGCAGGCCCCAATCTGCATGCAAAATCCCTCGCTGAAAACTTTAACTGTCTCAGTCAGAGAGAAAGTGATTCAGGAATAAAATAAGCCATCGAAAATCCCAAAGATCTTCCCAGGTAGCCTCTGGGGCCGTGAGTCAATTCTAAAAATGTGCTCTCGATCCAGCCCAGCGCACCGGGTGGGGATCCCGAGCATTCTGTTTGCCAAGTGTGGAAAGATACTGCCTGGTTTCAAGTCAGAGGAGAGAGGAAAAGAACTCATTGCTTTGAGATGTGTCAGATTCAGTCGTGGCTCAAACCAGCTGCTGCCTGGCCCTAGTTCTGCTGCGGGGACAGTAGCTTCAGCTCAGGCCTCGAGCCCCGAGCAGGGTGGAAAAGGCTTTTGCCTCTTGCAAATGCCTATGGCAAGTTGTGCCCTGTGGGTGGTTTTGCTGTTGTTGTTTTGTTTTGTTTTGTTTTGTTTTGTTTTGTTTTTGGCTGGCCTTAAAACTAACTCTGCAGATCACCTTCCACGAGATCAATGATTACTAACTCAGTTTAGTCGAGATGTTTCCCTCATCCAACTAAATCTTCCACTGCACTTTCGAAGTGCCGCTCTCAGAGTGTCCTCAGCTGGGGCATGGTGGGTGCCTTTGAGGAACACCCCACACCTCTCAGGGCTCCCTAGCAGAGCAGCAGAAGGCAGATCTGGGGTGAGGGCTGAACCCTGTTCCCAATCCAGCTGCAGGTTCTTGCACCGGGAGAGCCAGGATCGCTGCTCTGGCAAGATTTCTTTTTCATTAAAATTAAGATAGTGTCAGTAATTTCCTGAGAAATATAAAGCAAATGAAAAAATAAAACTGGAATTATATAAAGAAACTGTTTATTCATTTATTCAAGTGTATATAATCTCCTTAACCGGGTGAGAAAAGGGACAGTGAGGCCTGCCACACCAGTCCTGCTCTCTGCCCTCAGACCACAGGGAGGCCACATTTCCTGGGCCTGTGCCCCCTCAACCCCGTGCAGTGAGCGCCCTCCCCCAGACTCCGGCCTCACCTGCATGCTCCCACCCCTTTGAGAGCTTCTAGTTCAACTCCATGCCAGCATTAGACCTCTTCTTCCTCTTCTTTCTCTCCCTTCTTCTTCCTTTTTCCTCCTTCTTCTCCTCCTCTCCTTCCTCCTCCCTTGTCTTCCTACTTCCTTCTCTTTCTTTTCTTCTTCCTCCCTCCTGCTATTCCTCTTTCTCCTTCTTTGGTTACCAGACTAAAGAAGGACCAGTGTCCAAGGGTCCTTTCCAGGCTCTTCTTGTGAAAGAATTGAATGAGACAACCAACAAACATAAAAGTTTGCATTTAGCAGAGGTCAAAGAAGTGCAAAAAACAGAAAAGAAGGCAAAGTAGAAGTGAACTCCGAAGAAGAGAAAAACTGTGGCCTGCACAAAGAGTGGGCTACTGAAGAGTAACAGGAGCAGCCTTGAGGTCGATGGCCGCCATCTTTAATAGCTTCCTTCTGACGTAAGATGCAGGCTGTCAGAAGCTGTTCTGAGCATCTGTGCCAGCTGTGATTTGACAGCTTTCCATGATTGACAGGTCACACCCCATTATCCAGCCAGCTTTCTACACCCTGATTTCCTGCCTCAACAGCCCTGAAATCACCACAGTCCTGAGCTTGAGCCAGGACAGGCAGGAGGCAGAGTGGGTACAAAAGAAGCCATCACACACTTGTGTGGAAATGGCACAGTGAAACTCAGTACCTTGCACAGTTGCTATGCACTGATAACTTCTTTAAGATAGAAAAACAGAAATCATCTCAATAGCCCCTTGTCACCTGGCCAACCTCTCCCTGCCTGGGGACATAGTGGGTTCTCCTCTCAGGCACAAGCTGTCCGCAGGCAGGAGAGCTTCCACCAGGCAAACCCATCCTGCTTCCAAGGCTCAAGGTCACAAGGGGACATGAGCACAAGGCACTGCTGAGCCCAGAACTGTGTCCACAGTCTCAGGTCATCAGCTGCAGGGAGTCCCATGTCCCTCGGGTCAGAAGGCGGCAGCCTTCTAGAGTAATACACCCCCCATCTCATACAAGATTTCTCTTCCCACAGTTTGTATTCCTTGCCATCAACCACAATCCAAAAATATGACATAGGAAAACCCCAGTTTTCCTTTTTGATTTTTTGGGTTTTTTTTTTTTTTTTTTTTTGGTGCCAGGGATCAAACTCAGGACCTTGTGCTTGCGAGGCAAGCACTATAATCACTGAGCTAAATCCCCAGCCCCCAGTTTTAAACTGAGTGGCACTTTGAATATTTGTCATGGTGCATATGTGCCCTGGGGTCTCAGCATCCTCTGTGTTTCTGTGACCAGCTGTGCCCTGGACTCTTTCGGACACTCACTCCTCCACCCTGCTGCCAGACAGGACTTGCTTAGTCTGTGTATACCCAGACTCACACCCTTAACTCGTGCAGAAATAAACTGTCTGCAGATAGATCTCACAGTCCTGCTGTGGTATGGTTTGAAGTTTGAGAACTTTGTGTTTGTCCAGCCTTGCTGAGAACCTGGCCCTGAGTCACCTCCCCAAGCGGCCCAGTATGCAGGCAGTGGTGAGCTGAATCAAGGGCAATGTAACCTTGGGCACATTTTCCAACTCTTCCAGGTGAGTGGGCTCTAAGATTCTCTCCAGGATGGGGCTGTGTGATGAATAAAGTGAGTCATGTTCATAGAATGTTTACAGAATGCTCACAAAAGATCTGGAATGGCTCGTGGTGGAAGAACGATTGGACCAACTCATCTCCACTCTGCTGCTCCTCGGGGGCCTAAGCACACACTTCCTGGGCTTCTGCACTCACACTCAGAGGCCATCTGGGCACACTTCCGGTTGAAACCATAAATGCCTTCTCACACCCAACAACTTCCCACAGGAATGGGAGTCAACAAGAAACTGTTAGCTTCATTAACTTCAATAGTTATTTCTCTTTTTTTTAATTTTGTTTATTTATTGTTTTAGTTACTTTTCTCTCGTTGTTGGGACAGAATACTCGACACCCAAAGTTAGGGGAAGAAAGATTTATTAGCTCACAGTCTGCAGAGGTTTCAGTCTATAGTCCGCTGGATCCGAGGCAGGGCTGGCGTGCAGACCCGCGGCCGGCCGCAAAGTAAAGTGAGGAAAATGCCAGGAATGTATGCAAATCAGCAATGCAAACAAGCAGCTAGTTAAGCATTCTTCCTCTATCTATTATCTAGGCTACCTTCCCCCAGGGCAGCCCACACTCTAGATCCAGCTATCTCTCACCACATGAGGCTTTGGGGGGACATCTAGACACAAACCATAACATTCCGCCCCTGGACCCCAAAGACTCATGCATAGCCCATTATGCAAAAGGCATTTAGTCCATCTCCAAGAGTTGCCAAAGTCCTAACAGTTTCAGCATTGCTGAAAAGTCCAAATCCAAAATCTCCTCTGAGATTTAAGGCAAACTCTTAGCTGCAAGCTCCTGTACAAATGAAAAGAAGGTTAAAAACTTCCAACATACAATGGCACAAAATAAGCATTACCATCCCAAAAGATACAAATAGGGGGATACAAAGGAACGGGACCAAGGCAATTCTGAAATCCCGCAGGGCAAACATTAAGTCCTGGAGTTCCAGATGCAGCATTAGAGGCAATCTGTGGTGAAGTCTGAATTCCAAGGGGCTTGAGTGGCTCCGCCCCTATGGCACTTCCAGTGGTGGCAGCTCCCGTGGCTTCTCTCTTGGGCTGGTTCTGCTCCCTCGATGAAGTTTTCCTCAGGCGATCCACATTCCTGGCTTCTCCAAACTTTTGGGGTCTCCAGTGCACCTTCGGCTTCACCTTCACAGCTTCACACACTGCCCTCTCAGGGGCACCCTGCCTGGCCTCCCAGGCCTTCCTCTGAAATCTGGGTGGAAGCCTTCCTGACCCCACAACTCTTGCATTCTGCACAAACCTAAAACCAGGGCCACGAGGATGACGCCAGGGTCTGCCGCCAGCTGGAGCAGAAACCAGGCTTCCTTCTTGCTTGTCTGTGGTGGTCATGTGCCTGGATTGCTGAGTGCTCTGAACTAAATCCCGAGGAACAACTTCCTTAGGCCGCCGCCATTCTGGAACGTGGCGCTCTGGGGCGTTCTTCTCAAAGCAAAATCTTTCACCTTTCCAACTCTGATGCTGCAAAGGCTGGAGTCCTGCTGTTTCCTGTGATGCCCTTGGGCCATCTTTTCTTTCATCTTTTGAAATACCCAGCTTTTTCTTGCTGGTTTCTTCAGCAACGAGTCTCTCTTTCATTCCATCTTTGCAGGCCACAACTTTACTGGTGCTTCCTTTATGGGCAAACTCACAACATTTTGAATCATTCTGCTGGGCTGTTTGCTCTTGGTTTTCAACATAAATCTGGCTAAAAGCCCCCAACAATAGCCATGCCACCGCCTCAACATTAGACTGCCTTGAAATATCTTTTGCAAGATTAATTAGTCTGCCGCCCTTAATCTCAGTCTCAGGCAAAGTCTCTGGACACAAGCAAAATACAGACAAACTTTCTGCCAAGCCATAACATACCTGGTCTGGAGTCCAACAGCCAACGCAGTCCTTCTTCCCAGCAGAAACCTCCTGAGCCTGATCTGTACCAGCAAATTTCCTCATTTCCAAAGTTTTCCCAACGCTTCTCCTTCCCGCAATCCAACTCCAAAGGCTGCTAAACCACATGGTCAAGTATAGTCCCAGCAACGACCCCACTCCTCCGGTACCAAATTCTGTTT
>PVJO010011865.1:0-57861 GCA_004026905.1 Hystrix cristata | reverse complement strand
AAAAAAAAAAAAAAAAAAAAAAAAAAAAAAAAAAAAAAAAAAAAAAAAAAAAAAAAAAAAAAAAAAAAAAAAAAAAAAAAAAAAAAAAAAAAAAAAAAAAAAAAAAAAAAAAAAAAAAAAAAAAAAAAAAAAAAAAAAAAAAAAAAAAAAAAAAAAAAAAAAAAAAAAAACCTCAACAAAACCACCACAACAAAACATCAATATTTCTCCAGTTGATAAATCCTGATTATCCAAGTACCCAGAGAAAGTGTGAACATTTATTGGAAAAAGGCCATTTACTTCATTATGGTTAAAAAAAGAATATAAGCTTTTGAAAAATTCTTTGGAGGTACATGAAGATGACCTGGATCAGAGATAGCTTTTTCAGACACAATGGGATTAGGTTGTACTTGAGCAAAAAGAAATGAAAATGATAAAAAGAGAAGACATAGGCCTTTTAGGTATAGGGTTAATCCTCTCAAGTGTAGACTTCAGCGGGAAACAACAGATTTCTCTGCATTCCTAGCAGAGAAAAAGCTGAGAGCCCTATATGACACTCTAAACAATGCTCTCACTAAGGTCAAACAGAGAGGGAAAAGTAAATAGGTGTAAATATTGTCTATTATTTTCCTTAGAAGAGTTTATAACTTATAATAAAATGCAAGTAATCTAACTTACAGGAACATAGTTGTAAACATATGTCTGTATTTTGATCATTTGGTTACCAACTCATTTTGACAAAAATGCTGAACTTGGATTTATTTGTTTTTACAGATTCAATTTTGAGGAATTTTCATCTAGAGAACCCAAGACCTTCAGTACCAACAAGTTCTGGGGAGTTAGTTGCTAGGGGAGGGTGTCCGAGGTGGTGAAACTAGGTGAACCTTTCAATGAGCACAGTAGCAAAGGTGAGGTGTGGTGCTCTTACTGTTGAAGAGAAGAGGAGGTTAAAGTGGTTAGGTTATAAAACCAAGAAAATATCTTTCATTTGTAATTTAACTTTAATTAAAAACTTGGGAGATATTTATTTTCTCTTCACTTAAATAATAGGAACACTTTAGAAATTCCTGGTGCTTGACCCAAAAAGACCTCTCACTCTCTTTCAGATAGAGAATAAAATACTTCCAGACTATGCAATTCTTGTATTTTTCCTTCACATGTTTATTTTTTTTTCCTGGTGTTTTTCTGGATGACAGTAAATTGATGTAGAAACTGACAGATCACTTCAAATAAAAGACACTGAATTATGGGCTTTTAAATAAAATTCACATCTAAATCCTTTTGCAGCATCAGATAATGCACCTTCTATATTCCTTAAGAATTGAGGCAAAGGTATATTTTCTAGGATTTTAATAACTCCATAAAAGTCTCTGCATGTGTCTCTCTGCTCTATTGTATTTCAAATTTGGCAGGTTGCCTACAAACTAAAGACACCAACAGTTTAAATCAATTTTTCTTTAATAAAATAAAGCCAACCTTACACGAATACATATTACATACAAATAGAGGACTTACAGATGCAAATTAACTTGAGGCGTTTCAAATATTTACTATAATGTCTTGCAGATTTTGAACTTGAAAATTTTATTTAACAGAAAAGAAGTTTTACAAACATTCATAGTGACCAACGTATACTGAGCACCTATGTTACAAACACCAAATAAGCATATACATAGCACATGAAAGGACACATATACCCCATGGATGGATATGCATGTATGTGAAGCATATACATATATATGCTTATATGCATGTTTTAATATTGTCTTTTTTAAAAACCCTGAGTTATTTTAAAGGAGGAAATGAACGTTACATTCAGTGGTGAATAATTCAGACTTCATTTTGGCTAATCATAGTTTGACAAATAAATTTCCCTCATAGCATGAAGGACAGCATTTCAAATTTAAAAGTCTAGTGCACCAAAAATGCTGCTCTTAAGCCACTTTGAAGTAATGCTAGTGATTCTACGATCCAGATCTACATGTTAATCTCTAGTTTTGCCTTCAAACGGAATTCAGTTACAAAGAACTTGGAAAGATTTTGAATCTATTCAGGAGAGGAAAACTCTTTAATTTTCTGAGGAGTAAAACTCCCCAAGAAACTTCATATAGCTTCTTAGATTTTGCTTAGCATACGTGATAAAACATTGATTGTTGCAGTTTGGTGACCCATGAAATTTGGGGGTTAGTTTTCTCTTCAGACCAGAGCATATAATTATGCAAATAAAGAGCTGTCACTGATCTAGTGAAATACTCACAAACACATGCACTCTGAAATTGGACAGAAAAGTGAAAATGGGTGGTGGTGTGATGGTGCCACGGTTTGTTTTCCTGCCAAGTTTCTATCCAAGTTCATTATTCAAATTGTAAACTTTAAAAAGAGACATATCATTCTTGGGGCGTTGGCTGTCTTTCATTTCAGATTCTTGGTATTGGTACTGCAGGCTGGTCACAAAGTACAGTTCAACATTGTTTTACCTGTGACGGTTTCCCATATTATCCAATGTAATCGCTAAGGAAAAGAAAGTTGATTGGTCTGGAAAGAAAGATGCAGGACCTCTCTAGATTCCTTTCCAGAAACATTTCTTTAAACAGAACTCCAAAAAATATAATACAAGCTTTTCCACAAACTCAAGGCAAGAGACTGGGAAAAGTTTTCTGGAAGGTCTCATGCATTGAGTCAAAGTTCCATTTTGACGCTTTTATATTCAAGGCAAAAGCACTGGATCACTCTGTGATGTGACCTTAATGGTTAAACTTTCAGGTCGGCTTTCTCCTATCCAGCAATGCTGTCCCCTTTCAGCAAGAGTTCTTCAACCTAATCATGCACTTAGGCATCAAGGCCCCCCCACTCCAAGTTACCAGCACACAAGCTATTGCATAATTTTAGATGTGGTGGCGAGTCCCACTGATGAAATCCGAGAAGGCTCATGTCAGACCACTGACTGCTAAAGACATCACTACATGAAAGATCAGTGGTGTGAAACTTTAAAAACATCGATCCAAATGAATCAATTAAATCAACATTCATCCCTCCTAAGTGTGAGGTTTAAAACTATCATTGTTGCTTTTTTTTAACCCTACATAGATTTCAAGATAAATGCTGGAATGCTTTGATGACTGCTTTTATTCTTGAAACTCTGTTAATCGACTTTGTGCTATTTCCCTCTTTTCAACATCTTCCATTTGGTGTACATCCTTTACTTTAGTACAGTGCAGGATAGTTGCAATGCTTTAAATCTAAAACTGCCTAACAAAGCTGCCGCTTTAGGTAGGGTAGTTTTAAGCTCTGTGAAGTGTTGATTAAAAACCCCTTCTCAGACTCAAACTGATCTTTTTGGAGATTAATAGAATATTAGATAAAAGGAAGACGAACAATTCAAGAGACTCCCACTCAGTCATTCTATACAAGGAAGGAAGGAAAGTATTCAATTTTTGAAAGGGAGTACCTCCTGGTGTCTTTTATTTTATATTATTACAGTCCCTAATAAGTAATCATAAAATCACCATCACCATTATTCCCCTCTTTTGCCACCCATATTTCAAAGATGAGAATGTCTTACATTTATTGAAAGATTTTTTTCCACAGAATCATGGGGAAAGTTTTTGAGAATTTTTGCACTTGCTGTAACAGTAATCCTTCTTAAATCAATCAGAAGTACAGCCACTAAGAGAAACCTATCAGTTCACAGTAAAAACTATGATTTAACAAGAGACATCACACACATTTGGACAGGAGCTCCAGATCATGTAGAGAAACATGAAAACAGAAGCTAACCTATTGGCAATGCTAATACAGTTAATGTATCTAGTCACCTACACCCTCTCCAAGGAGTTACCAATTTTAAAGGAAGGAACGGCTGTAAAATAAATGTAAACAAGTTAATTTCAGATTGGATATAGTACATCAAGGACCTACATATAAGAGCAATTTAACCTCACTAGACTAGCTTTGGAAAATACATTTACCTATTGATGATGTGCCGTTGAAATTTCCTTGATAAGGTGATATTTAGGTATTGAAAACAAATTACTTAAAATTAGAGCTTTGTGAAAAGTGTGAGTCAAATTATGACAAAGTTTAAGTTTGGGTATTACCTTACAACAATAATAGTAGTAATAACAAATAACTACAAGGTTTAAACGCTGATGAGTACTGTCCCATCATTCCTTTCGTGGATCCACTTTTAAGATCTACATACACTTTGTGAATAAAGGAACTTCTGAACAAGAATAATACACAGTTGCTTTTGGGAAAACTTTTTATTTTAAAATGGTAAACAGAAATATATGATATATAGGAAATCCCTGTGCTTTAATTCTTCTTTTTGACATACAAACATGAATGCAATCTGGATTGAAGCACAAGGCAGAAATGGGAGAAAAGAACAATTATTAGGAGTAGATGGTCCACCTTTTAAATATCCATGAAGACTTTTAACAACTGCTTAGCAAGGTGCCTTTAGAAAGCCCCAAAGCTTATCTGGCTTTTAAATTTCAACAGGACTATTGTGAACCTTAGATTTGTCAACAATTCCTTTTCCATTCCACCTGTCCTAAAAACTAAGTCTATAACTGAAATAAAAAGCCCCTACCCTAACTTTAAATCTCTAACCACCTAAAAACCTGTCCAAGGGAAACCAACGTGGGAGAAGATCCATGAAGAAGCACTGTTAACACAGGCCGACCCTGAGCAGGCAGCTACTTACCAACTAACTGCTTGGTCTCACCGCGGGAAAACTGAAGTGAACAGTGTTATCGCATTTATACCAACAGACCCATAATCAACAGGTTAAAAAATCCTACTTCCAAGGAATCTGATCAGTTGTCGGCTGGTGGTCTGGAATGGTTTCCCTAGCTCCCACTGGTTTGCCACAGCTTAGATCTACAAGTAGAAATTACATTTACACAACTTAAGTTTGCAAATAGCTCTCTATAGATAGTAAAACAAGGCCTTACAATCCAGTCGTTTGAAAGTATTAAAGGCAATTAAACAGTGATTTTGCCTAGTTACAAGTAACGGATTTTAAAAAGAGAGGTGAGAAAAATGGAGAGAAGGAACAGGAGTCATTTGGTTTATAAGCTGAGCATATTTACTTTGCTTTAATTCAGCTGCACAAGCTTCACAAATTTAGCACTGCACAAGTGTTGCTTTTTAAAAAATGCTACAAAATTAGTTGTATGTGAACACTTTCATATATTGAAAACACTATACAATTTATAACACTTGGAAAAATATATTCAATCCACAGCAATTCTCAAATCCTCTCACTGGGAGATACCATCACTTTACACAGCCTACTATTACTTCTAAAATAGGAAACGTCAGATAAAAAGGGTCAACATCACAGACCAATGTGCTTGACATTGTTGGGGTTACACATTTTAAGCCACCCAGAAGCTGGACAAAATGGAATTTTGACTTTTCTTCTCATGTTGTTTCAGCTTAAATAACATCAAAAGATACACAGACATGACATGGAAAAAAATCACTTTAATCTGCCATCATTGAAACTATAGAACTAATGAATGCATCAGATATTATCGGTTTTAAAACTTGCTGAACTTGGTTCATAATATAAAAACATTTATCTGTGAGATGAATGATTTCAGGTTATTTCTCTGAGGCATAAAAGAATTTTAAGTCATTTTGGGTACATTTTATCACGTCCTCAAATAAGGCAGGCATATTAATTGTTGCATATGTTTTCTTTTTTCTTTTTAGTTTTTAAATTTTTTTGCATACGTTTTAAAAAAGGACGAAAATATTAAATTCAGAACCCCATCTATTAGAAACAATCTTCACAAGATAAATTCAAGTAATTAAAAATTGATAATGTAGAAATTAATATTTAAATTTGAAAGTCAGCAAAATCTTGACTTATTTTATTTCTTGTATTTCACAGTGTTGGCCAGATCATAGCTGGATTAAAATACTCAATCGTTGAAACTGTAGGGCAAAAAAACCTTACAGAGGAAGGAGCACTAAAAATTACACCACTGAACTTAGAGGTGAAAATCTATTCCACCAAGTCTCTCTTTTCCCCTTGGAGAATAAAACGGAAAGAATCATTTTAGCCCTACTTAGCCTTTCAGAAGAAAAAGCTCTAGAGTATACAGTTTCATTTTCCCGATGACAATAAAAAAATTCTATCCATAAAAGAGTTCAGAGTAGATCATTCTAGTAAGGATTAACAACCACCACCACCCAGACCTTCCTCCTCCACAGAATATTTAAAAAGTAAAAACTAAAGTGTGCTACCTAAATTACCGTGCCACTCAACACACATTACATATTTAAAAAGCAAAGTCAATTCTAATGATAAAGTTGGAAATTCCATTGAAAATGGGACCTTTCACACCTCTCCTTGAAAGATCTGCTCATTATGTCTGGATTTAGACAGTGTCTTCCGAAAGGAGAGACTCGCGGACAGCCTCACATTGAACTGGCCAAGATTTTCCGCAGTGATGCAGATTCGGTACTTTGTCAGACTTTTATGCAAAGTTTTTCTTCTGCTCTAGAAATGAAAATAGATCGTTAGGGAGAGAACAATTTGCACTCCCAAAAGTACTTCATAGTACATGGTGGCATTCACGTTCTGAATTTAAATTTGGCATTTCTTGGGGGGGGGAGCGGGGGAAGAGAGAGAGAGAGAGAGAGCGCGCGAGAGAGACAGAGAGACACAGAGACACAGAGAGCGAGAGAGAGAGCGAGAGCGTCTGAGGGACCTTCAGGGGACCCTAGTTAGCCCTGCGCCAGTCCGGGTGCGGCCCGCCGCCCGCCCGCCCCGACGCTGCAGCGGGCGGTAGGACCGCGCAGCTCGGGCCGCCGGCAGCTCCGGCTCGGTCCGCGCGCCGCCCGGGCTCAGCCCGCTGGACGCGCGGCCGCGGCACCCTTATTGCTTTGACAGTTGCACTCATCTAGAAATAATGCAAAACGCTATTCAGATGTGTATACGGCGACCCTGCGCTGCGGGCGGAAAGCAAGCTAATGAGGCCGCGCGCTCCGTCCCGGCCCGGCGCTCACAGCTCCTCGGGCTGCGTCCGCTGCGAGCGGCGCGTCGCGGGCGGCTTGGCCGAGCTGCTCCGGGCCTCGGCGGCTTCGGCAAAGAATCTGAAAATGGACGGGAAGCTCTTCCAGGAGGTCAGCTCGTGGCGGTCGGTGCCTGCGGGGAGAAGCAGAGACCGCGTTACGGAGCGGAGCGCGCCGGCCCGCCCTCGCCCCGGCCCCGGCCCCGGCCCCGGCCCGCCCCGACCCCGCGCTCGCAGCCCGCCGCCCCGCCGCCCCGCGCGCAGAGCCGGGCAGGAGGCCCCGCCGGGCCGCGTCCCCCGCGCGCCGGGCCGGCCCCGGGTCGCCGAGGCGCGCGGGCCGGCGGGCCAATGGGGAGCGGCGGCGGGCCCCTCCCGTCGCGCGGACCCACCCACCGCCGCTCGGCGCGCGCGGGATTGGCTTCCCCGACGCGCGGCGCCCGCGTCCGCCCCGACCGCGAGCGCCAGGTGCCCGGCTCGCCGGGGACTGGGGCGCTTCTGGCCGCTCCCGGGGCGGCGACGTCGAACGTCACCGCCTCGGGGAGGCCGCGAGGACACATCGCGCGGGATGCTTCGGAAGCGACGGGCGCGAAAGACAGGGTGCTTGCGAGCATCCTAGCAGGCGACATGTTTTACAGATTTTGGGGGGCAGGCAGATTTAGAGACGCTAAAAATAAAAAGGTTTCAAAGCAGTAACTACTAAAAGAGCATTTAGACCTCCTATTGTGGCAGGAGGCATTCCACTTTTGAAAACTCAGGTTAACTGTCAATTTATACAGGGTTAGTTTATTTTACCGCAGTTTTTGTGGCTTCGATTAAATATTAATGTATACTGTTTTTTCCAATCAAATTTACCTTTAGTGTGACACAGGCAAGACGGTAACAGATACAGGCATGAGGAGACATGGAGAAACACATTAGCCTATGATCGCTTATGCAAGCTTTTAACATGTAGCCAATAGCTTCATAATTGAATATTTTTAAAAATTCAAAAATAAAAATAATTAGAAAGACTCTTCCATGGAAATAATGAATGAATAGCCTTGAAACAGCTGAAATCTCTTCCTATATCACTCAGTTATGCAGAGATATTGCTTGGAAGTCTCTGAATTCAGGGCCTCTGTCTGATACTTTAACATTGTTAATGATAATTCTTTAGTCTGTAATAGTAGGTCATTGCTATGGTTACTCTACAATGGTGCAACACTTTGCTTTCCCCTTCAGCTATTCGCTGGGACCTGGTAACCACATTTGTTGCCTAGCAACAGTTTTGTGACTGTATCACAATCTGGGAGTTACAACAATAAGGATGCTATGGCTGCAGTCGGTCGACCAGAGAGCAGAAAGCTACAGTCTGTGCATGTGACTTATCTGGGGGAGCTGGCCCTGCTAGGGAACCCCTCTCTTCGTAGGCGTCCTCATCATCCTCTCCTCTGCAGCTGGCCTCATGAACGCCCTTGGAACTCAGATCCAATACTGAAGCCATACCCTTGAGAAATGTCCCCCGACACTACTGTATCAGACTTTAAAAAATGAGGTCATTTCTCTGTCTGCGTACTCATTTCAGGCAAAATTCAAATTATTTGATGGAAGGGAAGGATGAGTGTAGGCTCATGCTGGTAAAGCCTGAAGTGCCTAACTATAGCCTCACAATTTTTAATGGAAGTAGAAATATATATATATGTATGCTACATCAATTGGTGTCTACAGTTTCAAATTCTTTAAGACAAATGGGGCATCTAGATATTTTATTATTATAATTTTTATTGATTTATTCAAATGATAGTCTTAAAGGATTCCTCTGAATTTGGAAGCATTTATAGTCTCCAAACCTAAGTGAGCAGTTGTAGATACCCTCAGACCCGCCTACTTTAAATAAAATTTTGCGGGTGTGTCTAGAAGGAGGCCCAATTTCTGGGGGAGGTTAATAAAATGTCTGTCTCTAGTCCTGTAGTGTTTATAACCTTAGTTCAGTTCAACAACCACTACTACATTGCTCTTACAATGATAAAATATTTTAAAAAATCAACTGTGTTTCTTTCTTTGAAAGGGCATTCTCAGACAAGACCCACCTCCAAACATAATCAGCAAAAAACAAAAACAAAAAACAAAAAAAAAAGAAAGGAAAAGAGAAGGTGCTAATTGTCTCTCTTCCTTCCCCTTTCCCAAGCTTCCAGCCACACTTGGCATTTCCTCCACAGTGATCACACTTACACCTACGAGAGTTACCAAGGCTATGATCATTTTGTAAGCTTTCTCAGGGAAGTCCTCTTATAATTCCTCCCACCCCTCGAAAACCAATTCAATCTAGGAATCTAGAGGGATTTAAGAAGTCAATGGTCTGAAGCAGTTTTAACTCCTTTATTTCTTCTTTCCTGGTGACAGTCTTTTTGAAGGATGAACACATTTCCCTGGTGGTAAAATTACTACAAAAGCTTTTTAGTTTTAGCTTATGATGACTCTCCGCTTGATTATTCCTGGGCTGAAAAGACCAGAGTCCCCGAGATGACTGAGTACCTGTGCTGGCTCTCAGCAGTACCTGCAGTCTTAGTAAACATAATGAGAATTCGAGCATCTGTCAGAGGAAGGGGACTTCTGAGAGCAAAGCTAGTAAGCAAGGTGGGTCACCAGCTGAATTGCAGAGACTGGGGAGTGTGCACACACGCAGAACTCTCTCTAGGAAAGGCGACACGAATATTTTATACAAAAATCTTTTCTAAATTTTTGGAAATAGATTTTTAATAATTTAAAAATAGCGTTTGGAAATTGGATAATTCCAATCCATCTTGGGCTGCATGTACACATTTCGAACATGTTTGGAGACCATTTGAAAAATTCAGGGATAAAGTCCAATGCAAATATTTACAATATGAAAATCTACCATGACAGTGCTCGGTGAATAGGAACTTCTGAGAGCAGCCTTCTAGTACTCAAAAAAATACATAATTTTAGGGGAAGTTAAGAGTTGTACTATTTATTCCATCATTATAGAAACACTAGGCCACTATTAAATTATGTACTCATTAAAGAATATAAAAGACTGAAATTTAAGTAAGTAAAGCATCCACGTGTTAATGAATTGCAATGATGTGGCAGTAATAGGAAAACTAGTTCATTTAGCACTAACCATCTTATTTGAAAGAGATAAACATGGCTTTGCAGAGGGGGCAGGGTCTTTCCTCTACCACGATATTACCCCTATCAAAAATCCCCCCTTTATATGGACTGGAAACTTCTATCCACTCTTCAAATCCCCATTTTCCTAGTCCGGAGATGTTCACGCGAAGTAGGGAGTGGAGTGTTTCCCCACATTAACTACTTGCCCATCCTCAGGGAATGATTTCTATGCCTGTGTGAATTGGGAGGCTTACGTATTCTAGCTGGACAGTTCATTTTGGGGTTAATTCACTTTCCTAATCTATTAAATTAATTCAGAGTAAGAGTAAAAGGTAAAGAGTCTCAGTGATTCATTACGAAAAAGTGGCTTTGTTCAGTTTCAATCAGTGGTTCGATGGTAGTGACCTCTGCGGCTATTTTGGACACTGGTGGGGATATTTTTGGTAACCAAGTGACTGGAAGAGGCTGTTGGCATTGAGTGGGAGAAGATCAGGAATGGGTGGACATCCCATTATTTGCAGGGAAGTACAGCATGATGAATTGTTCTGTAGCCCACATGGTTTTCAAATGTTCCACAGCTATTCATGTAGTTAAAAAGACTACTTATAATTCTATTAGCTTATAATTTGAATCTGTTCGGCAAATAAACTCAAAGTACTTTTTGTACAATTTTCATATATAATGAATTTTATAGCAGCTACCTTGTAAATGGAAGATATTGTGTACTTTGTGTTTTTCAGAAGGTTACCGAGAATGGTTTACCCTAGGAGAAAATAAGGATGTGAACTGCCACTGCCCACCGTACTTCAGTCACCGATACTGTATGAGCCTGCATTCGCAGCTGCCCAATTCATGGTGATTCTAGGCACAGGACCAAGGAGCTGACTATTTTTACTATGCCTTCTCATTTGCCAGAGCACTTTAAATATTGAAATGCATATTCATTTTATTATGAATTACTTTTATTCCTCCAGTATATTAACTACAGCATTACAGTGATTTAACAATCTTGTAAGTAGTTTATTTTAGCCTGAAATTTATTTCACTATAGTAAAAGCACTGTATAATATTTGTTATAGTAGGAAGTATTTAGGTAATCAGGGTCAGCTGAAATAAAAATGAATAATTCTTTTTTATTACCTTACAGACTAATTCTCCCACTAATTTGAACTCTATTTGTCTCTTTTATCTTTGTACAGAGCAGAGAATAACTATCTTTTATTTTCCTTGTGCTTGTCCCACAAATACTCTTTGTCAATGATGTTCTTCATTGTGGAATAACAAAAATGCAAGAGATCTTCTAATTAAAATATTATGCTGAATATTTACCCTTGACTTATCACTTGTTTTAGAAAATGAACTGTAGCCAATTTCAAGGCAGCAAAGGCAGCACAAATGGTCAAAAGGATTAGAAACCCTCAGTATGAAGGATGAGACTATAAATCATATGAGAAAGATCAAATTGCTAAAATGTATCATTTGTTTTCCCCAAAGACTGCATATTTAAGAAAAGTGTCTTGTAATGGAACTGACATAAAAGGGAGTTATATTCATGTAATAGCTTTTAGAAATTAAACAAAAAATAGTTGAAAAAGGTACTGAGAGTGGAATGCTCAAAGAAAGAATAGTTATCTCAGTCTTGTACATTGCCCTTATTTCTTCCTGTGATAACTTCAACCCAAGTGTTTCTTACAAGTTAGCTTTGTCCAGTCACCTCTGTATTTGATCTCAGTGCTTGGGATTTTTTTTGAGAGGGGTTGAAGGTGGGGACAAAAATGATGCCAAAGTATGCTATTAAGTGAGCACCTCAAATCTTGAGGTTTATTTTGGTAGATGAATACTACTCTGAAGCTGTATCCCATTTCACGTAGCAGTTGTCTTAAAAAGTTATATGTAAATAGAATTTTTATTTATTTATTTATTTATTTATTTTTGGTGCTGGAGACTTAAGCCAGGGCCTCATGCATGTGAAGGGCAGGCTCTATCACTGAGGGGCACCCCCAGACCTGTAAGTAGAATATTTTAAAATGAAGAAGTAGGTTATTTACCTTGTTCAGGAATCCCTTAATAGAGGGAAGAATTCTCTAACAAAGTAAATGATCACTTTTCGTGTGGCACACACACACAAGAATCAGATTGGTCAGAGATGAAGTTTACTGATAAACTATAAATAATAAACAGCAAGCAGACTGACAGGCAGCCTGTGGTGCAACTCACTACCAAAAGATAAATCAGAAGAATTTCTTGGTTAGTCATTCACTCTTCCAATTATTGCTAGTCGCTTTATTTTACATGGTCCCAGATCAAAAGGTCAGAGAATAATTTCAACCATCTATGTATAATTTACATGTTAGGTTCAGCTTAGAATAGGGAATATCTCTGTTCACAAAGTCATCATTAAATATGAAAGATCTTTTTAAAATCTTTATTTCAGGGAGAAAAATACCAGCGTATGTCCCCGTCCTCTCACTGTGCACCCCACACCCCCAAAAGAATGCATTTCTAAAGCAAAATGTGATGAATAAACTTTGTAAGTTCCCATGATAAAGGAGGAAAGAAGCTAGAGATATGAAACACATTAATATTAACAGGGTAACATGTCCATAGTACTTTCAAAATGACAAGGCTTGATTTTAAAAATTGATCTTTAACAAGAAAAAGAAGTATGGGCAATTAGGAAGTAATGAAGACCCTGTCAATATAGCTATGCTGATAATAACAGGTAAGGGAATTCTTGAGAAAATCTAATATATAAAAATCAGGAGGTCTGTAATATGCATTATTGAGTCCCAGTGGGGTTAACTAATGAATTTATGAGCTCACCAGCAGTTATTTTTAGAAAGTTATAAAGAATCAGAGAAATAGCAGAGCAGTGAAAAATAATGTGCCTTCTAAAAAGAAATATATATATATACTGAATTTTATTTAAAAGTGAATTCCAGAGTTTCTAAGGAGAATATAATTTAAAAAAGTACAAAATTAATGATATTTGGACAGAGGAGAGCTCCTAATAGAGACCCTGCGATTTAGAAGGCAACTGCCCCACGGGGAAGTCGTGAAGGGGGCAGGGTGATGTTTCCTCTGATTGTGAGAGGGAAGTGCATGCTAAATTACCTCAGCTACAGGCACGCACCCTCCCGGCAGCCAACTTGGCTGCAAGACCATTAGAGCTGGCGTTGCGTTGCAACCCTAAAGGCACCGAAGTCAAGTTTGACCCCGGAGAGGAGAGAGGCTGAAATAAAGCTTCAAAGCAGGGGCGGAAACTTCCGGGTCATCTGCAGCTTCTTGGGAAGCCTGTTCTTTTGTTTAGCAACTTTTCTCCCAAGTATCCCTCATCTCTGAGGCGGGAGACAGGAGGGCAGGGAAGGCCATGGGGTGGTTTATGACCCAAAGAGACAACACTGGCACGTAAACGTATTTTGGGGGAGGTGGGGAGGGGCTGGGGATCGAACTCAGGGTCTTGTACCTGCTAGGCAAGCAGTCTACGACTGAGCTAGTCCTCAACCCCAGTAAACATTCTTGAGGGGGAGTAGACATTCCTAAGTAGCTGTGGGTCTCTGACATTAAACTCTGATGCAAATCTTTCTTTACCAACAACCTGTTCCCAGTCAATAAAAGAATGGGTCCATTTTTATTATTCCAATTATCCACTGAACCCAGATAGCTAGTGTAGATGTGTTTTCTCTGGTTTTAACTCCCGTTTCACATACCTGGCTTGTGCTACCACAAGACCTGGCTTCCGGGGTACACTCTTTCCCTTTGAAACTCGAGCACAAGTTGGGGTAAAAGTCCTCCTTTTCCAGCTTCCCTCTGTGACTTTCTTCTGGCATTTATTTGACTTAAGATTACAGTTTCTTGTGTATAGATTAAGTTTACAGAGTGATACCACTGGATACTATAGTATAGTTATTATAGTTAGCAGATTAATGTGTCTATCTCACTGTTACTTTTTTTAACGTGAGGAGAGCAGCTAAAGTCTACTTATCAGTAAAAACCCTGAATACATTACGATTTTATTAACTATAGATCTCATGCTGTACATGAGATCTCTAGTCTTTTGCATCCTATGTATCTGGTACTTCGTATCCTTTGTATCCTTGAATCTCCATATTTTGTCCATTCCTGCCCACCTGTGGTAATCACTGTTTTAACCTTTCTATATTTGGCTTTAAAAAGATTGTACATATAAATGACATCATGCAATATATTTCTCTATGTCTGGCGTATTTCATTTAATGTAACGCCCTCCAGGTCCATCCATGTTGTGGCAAATCCCCATCAAGATTCCAATGGCATTCTTCACAGAAGTAGAAAATACAATCCTAAAATTCAACAGGACCACAAAATCCTGACTAGCCAAAGCAATTCTGAGAAAGAAAAATAATGACGAAAGTATTATACTTCCTCATTTAAAATTGTATTAGGAAGCTACAGTAATCAAAACATTATGGTATTGGCATGCAAACAGAAAAAACAATGGAACAGAAGAGACAGCCCAGAAATAAATCCAAGTATATACAGTCAAGTAATTTGTGACGAGGGCACCAAAAGGACACATGGGAAAAAGACTGTTTCTTCAATAAATGGTGCGGGGAAAACTAGATTTCTATGTGCAAGAGTGGGAAATTGGATCCTTATCTTACGCTATACACAAAAATCAAATCAAAATGGATAAAAGATCTAAATGTAAGACCTAAGACATAAAACTGTATTTTTAGGATAAAAGACTTAAAACATAAAACTCTTAGAACAGAACATTGGGGTAAAACTTTTTGAATGAATTACAAAATGATCTCCTTACGAAAACCAAAACTAAACCATATACTAGTCTGAGTCTTTGTGGTCTTCCTTGTATCCAGGCACTGTTGATTGGTGCTGGAGAAGCAGTGGTGAACAAGACATGTAAAGGTTCGGCTCTTAAGGCATATTGGCTAGTGGAAAACAACAGAAAACAAGAAGTAAACCAATAAACGTGGCAATTTCAGAGAGTTAGAACTGCCATGAGAAAATGCAAAAGAGGAGGTGAATGGGGAGGCAAGGGTGGATGGAGAAGGTGGCTGCTGTTTTCAGTCGAGTGGAGAAGACTTCTGCCCGGCATCCTGAATGGCAAGAAGAAGCCAGCGGGGCTTCGGGAGCAGAGTGCAGCAGGCCAGGCTGTGGGACCCCAAGCTAGGGTGGCGGAAGCACGGCGGGTGAGGGGAGAGTGGCAGAAGTCGTACAGAGAGGTGGGCAGCCTCCAAGCCACGTGAGATGTTGCAGGCCATGGCGAAGGTTTAGATTTGATTCACTAGAAAAGCTGTTTTAAACTGGGGAGAATATAATCTGACTGTATTTTAAGGGTATTCTGCTGGTATGCAGAAAATTGAGTATGGGGAGTACAAGGGATGAACTTAACCCTTCCTGATTGCCCTTGCAAACTCCTCCTGGAGAATTCTCTAGGGCCCACTCTTCTATTTATACCAGAGAACAGAAATTACTGACAGTTCAAGTATAACAAATAAAATCAAAGGCACAGTAATGGTAATATGTAGTAAGACTTGAAAGAGAACCTAGTAAAATATTTCCAAGCAGTGAACAAAAAATGGAGATAACTGGAAACATTTTGGAGGTGGGCACTGTGGGAGGTCCTCAGATCGTGAAGGAGAAATGTCACGAGTTCAGTTAGTGTCCTTATGAAAGAGGCCACAGAGAGTCCTGGTCCCTTCTGCTCTATGAAGCTGTAGTGAAAAGCCTGAAATCAGAGACCCAGAAAGCAGAAAGCAGGCCATTATCAGATACTGAACCTGCTGGCACCTTGATTTGATTTGATTTGATTTTTTTGGTGCTGGGGATCGAATTTAGGGCCTTGCACTTGCTAGGCAAGTGCTCTACCGCTGAGCTAAACCCTGAACCCTGCGGTGCCTTGATTTTTTTATTTCTATCCATCAGTAGAAACACCGGGTTGTGGAAAACTTTCCTAAAAGAAACTGTACATAAAGTAAAACCTACAGTACCAAGATAAAGGCACTTTATGAATCCCAATAATAAAGAATTCTATAACTGATTACTAGAAAAACGCATTTAAAAATTATAACAAAGGGGTTAAGAAATGACACGCCTCTACATTGATTTAATACCAACAATTTTAATCACATGAAAAAATAGTAATAAAGTTACCTTTGCTTGCTTGCTTAAGAGTAATTTATCGATATCTTCTATTGAAAACAGAATTTGAAGCACTTCCATAAACATTATACTAGAAGAATAAAAGAAGAAGGGATGAAGAGTGAAAAACTAGTAGAGAAATAAGATAAAGCAGGGATAAGAAAAAACCCAGAAAGTTGCCAGAGAGCCAAAAATTGAATTTTTGGTTTTTTTTTGTTTTGTTTTTTGGTGCCAGGGATCGAACTCAGGGCCTTGCAATTGCTGGGCAAGTGCTCTAACCGCTGAGCTAACTCTCCAGCCCCTGAGTTGCTTCTCTTATTGCCAAACACAAAGAGGACAGCATGGTTCATTATGTCCCACTTCATTGGCGAGAGCTGATCTGCAGGCTCGCATCCTCAGTGCACACTTGAGGCTACACTAAGGAGCGACTCAGGAGGAGCAGCTCCCAGGAGCTGCAAGAAGATGCGTTTCAGGTAACCTGACAGTCTGGGTGAGCCTGGCTGTCTAAGGGAGAAAATCAAATATGAAAGAGCTGGATGGACGGGCCGTATATTACTTAGGCAGTCACTTACAATTATTGTTATAACTTTTGTCCAACAGTAATTGCACATTAGAAAGTCTGAGATCATATTCACTAACAAAGACCTGGATCACAGATGTTTTGCTATTTTGAGTGTATGTACATGTACATAGCACCTCTTAGTCCTCTGCACTTCCCTTCCCGTCCTTGCATCCCTAGAGCCCCTTCTCATCTGCAAGAAGTCTACCTTCCTGCTTCCTGCTGTCTCTTTTATTTTGCTCTTTAAATTATTTATACTTTGGGTTCCTTGTATAAGAGAAACCATGTGATATTTAATCTTGTTGGTGTGATTTATTTTGCTTAGCATTATAGACTCAAGGTGCATCCATTTTCCTACAAATGAATTTTCTTTTCTTTCCTTTTTTTTTTTTAGCAAAATCCCCTGGTTTCAATTTTATTATGATAGCTGCTTCATTCATTCTTTTTCATAATATACTTCTTTTTTTATTAGTACATGTCTGCAATTCATGCAATTTACAGTCATCTTTGGGAGTGGTTACATGTATATATTATAGCTTTTTTAACCCCATTCTCCTTACTCCTCGGGTTTCCCTCTCCCCTTCCACATACTTGTTAATATAGTTTGTCTTAGCTCATGTTACAGCATATAGTGTTTACATTACTTGGTTTGCCTTATCTATTCACCTGTTGATGGACATACAGGTTGTTTCCAAGATTTACATATAGTTGAGTTGTGTGGTTATAAACGTGGGTATATGCATGTGTCACTGGAATATGATGTCTTTAGCTCTTTTGGTAAGATTCCCAGAAGAGGTATACCAGGCTTGAATGGAATTTTTACTTTTAGTTTCTTGAGGAATCTTCCTCCTGATTTCTATAGTGATTGTACTAGTTTCCATTGCCACCAACAATATAGAAAAGTTCCTATTTCCCCACAGCCTCACCAGCATTTGTTGTTTTAAACCCAAATTTAAGCAGATAGAATTTAAGTTGTAATGCATGCTTCTAGTAATTATTATTGTGTTTAAGAAATAAAAATTGAAAGTTAAGATTAACTTAGTGTTTGCTATGTCCCTGGTATGGCACTATGCATCTTCATACACTACTTCACGTAACCTGAGAACAATCCTTCAAAGAATGTGGCTTCATGCTCATCTTCCTGCTGAAGAAACTGAGCTCTAGAGAGGTTACAACGCTTTCTAAAGGTCAGAATGCTTAGTAAATAAGAACATGAGTTGCACGAAGGCAGAGATTATTTTTTTCTTGATCCTTTATTCCTGTTGCCTAGAACAGCACCTGATAATTAAAAGGCTCCTGATAAATATTTGTTGAACTAGTGGAGTCCAAATCCCAGGATCTCAGACTCCAGAATTTAAGCCAGTCATTGGTACCAGCTTAAGGCAGTTTGGTTGCTTATTTCTTTCTTCAAGGAGTAATGAGACTTAGTGGATCTTTTTCTTGAGTTAGAACAAGAAATGAGGGAATCATAACTATGTTTGCAATACCAATGTGCACTTTCAGAAGCCATTTTGGTACAACCAAATTTTGAAAAATAAGGATAAGTATTGTACAAACATCATGTCTATATATATCAATACTCCCCCCACTCCACCTTCCCCAACTATAGACTGAACTGTTTAAAACTCCAGGCAAGTTCACAATTAGCTCTTGTTGGTCATCTGAATGGCCCAACAAAAGAACTGCCCTAACTGGACAGCATTTTTCTTACTGAAAGGTCAACAGTATACTACCTACAAAAAATAATAGGAACATTTAGCACATTTCCCTATTAAATTTGTGTAGACCTTCATTTCCTCCATTGTTTCGTTAACATTCTTAGAAGCTAGATGAAAACCTGTTATTAGATCTTGCTTTCCTGGTTATGTTTTTAAAGACGTGCATGGAACATGGTAGTTATCATAGCAGCCATGTCACCAAATAAAATGATGCTCTATGCCACTATTGTACGATATGAAAAGTTAATGCAACACAATAATTATTAATGTCATAGATTAGAAAATACTTCTAAGAAACCAGTGTATTTATTTATTTCTTTAGGTTCATGCATCATCTTTTCTGCTATGGCAGCCCTTAAGCAAGTCTTGAACGTGGGAAGATGAACATGTGCTCTCCGCTCACTGTGGACAGCAATCTCTGATAAGCTGTGAATGCAGAACTATTGGCGAAAAGAGCCTCCAGGTGGGTGCTTCGCACTTCAGACCGCTGATCAATAGGTCATCTCCTAAACATGAGGTCTCCGTGTAACCGTTTCAGCTCAGTATGTTTAAAAGAGTAATTCGCTCCAATACAGTGCAATAAGCCTGTTGCTGACTGGAACGCAGAAGGCAACCCTGGCCCCATTTTCACTTTTATTTAACCCGTATCTCTTCCTGACGTGAGAGAACAAAAGGGAGGGGGAGGGGCAGCACACAGGTCTTGGTGCAGCGTGCTCAACTGGAAAAACCATGTTTCTTATCGTTAAAGGCAAAATACAGAAAGCGTTAAGAATCTGGAAGGATGATTAAGACACTGAAATGTAGTCTCTAAAATAATTACTAGAAAATTTTTGCTTATTTGGGAACAATTTGCACTAGAAGTTTAAACTTGTATTTTATGTATGAAAGACAACACATTGTATTTTAAATAATACTACTTCCCATTATTTCAGAATTTCACTGGACCCAGAGACAGGAGCTCATGTTTTATGATCACAGAGGAAGCATCTAACTGAAGCGAATCTCTCATAAAGAAAGAAGTTTTAGCTGGGCTTGCTAGCAAACGCCTGTAATCCCAGCACTTGGGAGGCTGAGGCAGGAGGATCACTGTGAGTTTGAGGCCAGACTGGGCTACATAATCAATTATTATATGGGCAAGACTGTCTCAAAAAACCAGAAACCCCAAACCAAACTAAGCCACACCAAACCACAATGGCAAAACAAAACAAAACAGTAGTTCTAGCAACAAGGATTTCAATAAAAGTCAGTTTTAATATTTATAACTATGTAATTAAGAGTTTTTTTCTGATAGTTCTGAGCAGCCTCACAGATAGTCATAATAATGCATAGCTACATATTTAAAAAATATTACTTACTTGAATCTTATCAAATTGTATAGTAAGACAAATAAGATGCATCATTATGTACTGTTAGTAGCTCTTCAGTTTAAAAATTATCTCTAAAAGTGACTGGAATATTCTCACAAAGTAAATTTAAGTTCAAATTGAAACTATTTTCACAAGGGGAAAAATATGAATTTTAACATCCCATAATTGTTTTGCTACAGTCACTCTTGTGTTACTTAATCATCTCTCATGCCAAAAAGAAAAAAAATTCTGTTTATTAGGTCTCTGGTGAAACCTTTTAAGTATTGATGTTTTAGGCCCCAGAGCAAGATTCTAAAATTTTAAATCCCTAGAAATGTTGACAGATGCTAAATTACAGGGTTACATATGGTGCTAAGTATCCACACTTTAAGTGGATACTTTATAAGCAATTCTTATTTAAAACAACTTTGGAATTAAATTCACTTGTAAGTTTTTTTTTTTTTTTTTTTTTGGTGCCAGGGATCGAACTCAGGTCCTTGCACCTGCTAGGCAAGTGCTCTAACCACTGAGCTAAATCCCCAGCCCCAAGTATTTCATTCTTAATAAAACTTTCTCTACTTATCAAATATTTTCCCCATATCTCTCCGTAACTAAGTTCATTACAATGAGTTGTCATTTTTTTCAAAGTCAAACATGAAGTTTTTCTTTTGGCCAGACTCTAAACTTTCTCTTTGAAAAAACAGGGATACATCACATATCGTGGTATAATTCTGATACTTTAGATTGATATATGAAAAAATGGAGTTGAACATATAATATTTAAAAAAGGAACTCAGAAATACTAATTTTAAAAACAAATTTTACTTTAAAAATAATTTCAAACTTACATTAAAGTTGCAAGAATAATGTAGTAGGGGTTGAGGATTTAACTTAGTGGTAGAGAGCTTGCCTAGCAAGCAAAAGACTCTGAGTTCAATCCTTAGCACCCACATCCCAGAAAAAGAATAATGTAGTTAACTTCTATCTTTTACCAAATTCTCCATTTTGAAAAACGTGTCGTATTTATGATTTACTCAATAACACTGTGTAAAAACATACATATGTACGAATACATATTTTTAAAACGACTTGAGAGCAGATTGTAAATACTATGCCTTTTAAAGGTGTGCCACGCCTTTATACCCTAATGACAAGAGAATTCTCTTCAGGAGCCACAGTAGTTATCAAATTCAGATTTTACATTGATGAAATAATTTTTATTCTACTAGTTATATGTCAGTTTTCCCAGATGTCCTGATCCTTCTTTATTTCCTGGTAAAGAATCTAGTCCAGGATCACACACTGAAAACTATTAAGATTTAGTAACCACTTCCTTTTACTTTTATACATTTCTATATGATTTTTAAAAGAAAGTTTTACTTGGTGGCTTTATAGGGTGGCTTTATTTAATTTCGACCAGAAACTTCAGAATGAAGTCTGTGCACCAAGTCTATCACTAAGTTGTGTGACTTCTTAGCAAACTCTCTTAGTTGAAACATAAGAATATGATTAAAAGACGCCCGGCTGGGTTTATCCACCGACCACTGAGTCATTACATCAAATCCGCGCCCTCTGCATTTTATTCATAATGATGCTGTCGACCCCCGAAAGATGGAAATACCCTGCTATCTCAACACATGTCTTTCTCCTATTTTGATGTTAGCTCTTGGAGGGTTAACTGTAGTAAAATTAAACTCAGTCAAATTTTCTCCTTGCTAGGAGTTTTAGTAAGAGATTTGAAGAGAAGAGATAGACATCAGTGACTAAAATGAAGTTTCCAAAATATTTGAAGCTTATATTTAACTATGATAATTTTTCTATGCTCATTAGAAAATATAGAATTAAATACATACTTTGATGCTGAAGGCTAAAAATTAAGTACACAGCTGAACTGAGGGGGCTTGAAATTTAAGATCTATTTTTGGCTACTCTATCAATATGCTTGAAATTCTGGACAAGCTATTTAACTTTGATTTGTCTCAATTTCTCTATTCTTAATGGAAGAAGGAATATTGTTTACCATACAGATACACTACAAGGATTAGAAATAGTTAATCTACTGGAATTAGAATATGAAATGTAGAAAAGCAGCACAAGCGTATATTACTACAGTCATAAATTATTTGTTCAGAAGAACAAAGAAAGGACATTACTACTCTGCTTATGTTATATATGTATATATAAAGAAAAACACACAGAAATAAAAAGGAGAAAACCTAAATTATCAATAATCTTGCTAGTCATAATAAACAGAGAAAATGCTTTTTAAATATTAAAAAAATGCAAATAAAGAAATCTTCAGATACACAAAAACTGAATATATTGTAAACAGATCTGTACTACAGTTCATGATAGAGGAAGTCCATTCAACTGAAAGTGAATCTACAAGAAGAAATTCCCAGCACTAGAAATGGTAACTATGAGGGTATTTTCTTCTGCTGCTAATTTACTCAAAAGTGCAACTGATTTTTGGTGAGGATGTGCTGAAGCTTGAACCCAGGGCCTCATACCTGCTACCAAGGAGTTATACTCCTAATTTCACAACCCAAATCTTTTTTTTTTTTTTTTTTTTTTTTTTTTTTTTTTTGGTGCCAGAGATTGAACACAGGGCCTTGTGCTTCCAAGGGAAGCACTCTAACCACTGAGATAAATCTCCAACCCCACAAAACTCAATCTTTAAAGCAAAAATTGTAACACTGTATTGTGTAGTTTTAAACTATATGAGTGTAACATACTTATGCCGAGAATACTGCAAAGGATAGGGGCTAAATGAAACGTAAACCTTTTACATTTTATATGAGATTGTACAATATTAACCCTCAGTACACATGATTAAGATGAATCAATGAACCCTAAAGCGTCAAAGAAACCACTTAAAAATAATTTTAAAAGGCCTATCTAAAATGACCTCAGAACAATTAAAATAGAAAAAGATATTTAACTCAAAACAATGCAGAGAAGGGGCTGGGCATTTAGCTCAGTGGTAAGACTGCTTGCCTTGCAAGCACAAGGTCCTGAGTTTTATCCCCAGCACCAAAAAAACCCCACAAAAAAAAAAAAAAACAACGACCCCCCAAAAAAAGAGAATGCAGAAAAGGAGAAAGAAAAGTGCGAAAACCTGACTGGAGAAATAACAGAATAATAGACATACACAACCATGTCAGTATTTACATTCAATTTAAAAGGAAGAGTCACTCCAATTAAAACTAAAATTACAGACTTCAACATAAACACTGGTGGAGATATGAAGCAGTTCAAACTCCTATACATTATATGAATGTAAAACGGTACAATTACTTTGAAATTATTGACAGTTTTCTTGTTGTGGTGGTAGTTTTGTTTGTTTGATTGATTGATTTTTCTGAGACAAGGTCTTGCTATGTATTCCAGGCTGGCCTTGATCTGACTACGTAGCCCCGGAGGCTGGCATTGAATTCATGGTCCTCCTGCATCAGCCTTCAAAGTGCTGGGATTACAAGAGAATACCATGATTCACGGCTTGTCAGGTTTTAATAAAATGAGGCATATATATTCCTTCCACAATTCAGCATTCCCACTACTAGCGATTGACACAACAGAAAATGAACATCTACATGAACTATCAATAGTTTGAAACTATTCATAGAAGCCCTATTCATAAAAACCAACAACTGTATATTGCCCAAATGTCCATCAGCAGAAGAATGGATAGATTATAATACAGTCACAAAATTAATGACATTTAGTAATTTAAAATAATGAAGTAGTGATGTATATATCAGTCTGGATGAATCTTACAAACATATTAGGTGAAAGAAGTTAAACACGAATTGAGTATATGCCGCATACACCACCTATGTGAACATTAAGAACAGACAAAGAAAAAATTCTATGGAGATAAAAATTAGGACAGAGATTACAGGACAGGGTGGGGAGTGGGAGGGAACTGACTAGAAGGAGTTAAAAAGAAAACTTTAGGGGTGATGGACGTGTTTTAGGTCTTCACCAGAATGGTGATTACAATGGACTGTTATGTTTGAATGTGTCCCCCAAAAGTATATGTTGAAAACTTCATTCTCAGTGTAACAACGCTGGGAGGTAGGGTGGAATGGGAGGGCTCCGCTCTCACAAATGGGTCGATGTCAGTGATCAAGGGAGCTTGAGGCCGTGTATCCATGCTCTTGCCCTCTCTTTCCCTCTCCTCAGCCCTTGGCCATAGGATGATGTGGGAAGAAGGTCCTTGCCATGTGCCAGGCCCTCAGTCTTGGACTTTCCAACCTCTCAAACTGTGAACCTAAATTTCTGTTAAAATACATTCTGTTCATTATTACCCAGGGTGCATATTCTGTTTCGACAGCACAAAAACAGGCTAAGACGTGGGTATAAGCATGTTTCAAAAACTCAACAATTTGAAAACTGAAGGTCTGATCATTTTGCTGTATGAGAAATTTATATCTAAAAAGAAAAAAACTCCAAAGGTACTATATTTCATATACAAACAATTATGTAGGTATCATACTTCATAAGGACATATAACAATATTTCATTTATATTATTGAATCAAACTCATCGCCCTAGGACGTCTTTTCTCATCTTCATGCAAAATCATTGGCCACTCAAGAATTAAACCCTCCTAGAAGCAGCAGAAACTAAGGTAACCAGCCCATACCAGTCTGTTTTTTTTTTCCCTCAAGTCTTCAATGATTAAATTTTAGCCAAAGAATATGTTTACAATAATTGGATGGTGTTTTCTAACTGTACCTTGAAAAGATAGATTTGTCTACTAATTTGCAGAGACCAATCTAAAAGCAACGCTATCAAGATTACAAAAGCACCTTATTTGCCTTTAAAGATGGTACCATTTTAATCGTGTGTCCTTGGTGGCTCTTCACGTAACAGCTTGTCAGATCAACATGGTGTTATGGCCAACATTTACAGGTGACATAGACAGCTGTGGTACTTGTGAACTTGTCAATGACAGAGAGGACTTTATTCCTAAAGAACTGCCAGGGCTTTGCAGAGAATGTTGAAAATTATAGTCCCAAAAGGACAGTCCAGTAAAAATTCATCAACCCTTTTTTTATTATATAGACTACTAATATGAATCATTATATCCCTAGGTGGCAGAACTAATAGGCATATAATAATAATTAAGAGTCTATGACATTTTAGCAAGATGTGTGATGATGAGGTAAGAAAAACAGGTAATGTTTTCTATGAATAAAAGGAGACAACACAGAACTTTAAATTTGGATTGAGACAAAGAATACTTGAAGTTCAAACATAGTTGGTACTAAACTGTCCTGACTCAAAAAAGTTTCAAATAATTTAGAAGATTCTTTCTTTTTTTATTTTTTATTTTTTAACCAAGAACATGTATTGGTACATTGTCCATATATTGATCACATTTAACATGTTTGTTTTGTACCTGTACATGGTGTCTCTTGGTTCTCATCCCCTACCCTCCCCTCCCTTCTGTTCCCTCCATCCCTATTTACAGCAGGTTTATTTATAATTCTCCATGATTTCCCTTTCCCCTTTCTTTCCATTTTTTCCTTCCTGCTTTTCCCCCCTTCTCTCTTTCTGGTATTCCTCTCCTTTGTATATTATCTTCCTTTTATATGATATCTGTTACACTACTTTGTCCTTATTTACAGTTATGGTTTCTCATATCAGAGAAACAATTTGATGTGTGGTCATGAGTGTCTGATTTATTTCGCTTAGTAGTATATTCTCAAGGAACATCCATTTACATACAAAGGACTCTAGTTTATCCTTCTTTATGGCAGTGTAGTACTCCATTGTGTGGAAAAGCCACATCTTCTTTAGCCATTCATTGGTCATTGGGCATTTGGGTTGTTTCCAAGATCTAGCTATTACTAACTGCGCTGCTATAAACATGGTTGTGCATATATCTCCGTGGTATGATGATTTTAACTCTTCTGGAATGATCCCCAGTAGGGGAATAGCTGGATCGAATGGAACCTCTAGTTCTAGTTTTTTGAGGAATCTCCATATTGATTTCTGCAGTGGCTGGGCCAGTCTGCATTCCCACCAACAGTGGAGGAGGGTTCCTTTCTCCCCACAGCCCCTCCAGCATTTGTTGTTGGTTGATTTTTTCATAGATGTGATTCTTTCTGGAGTGAGATGGTATCTTAATGTTGTTTTGATTTGCATCTCGTGAATGACTAGTGATGTTGAACACTTTATATATTTATTTGCCATTTTTATTTCTTCATTTGAGAAATGTTTATTCATTTCAGTTGCCCATTTTTGGATTGGGTCTTTAAATTTGGGAGGTAGAAGATTCTTTCATGGAAGGACTAAATGAATTAATTTTCGATTCTATCTTGGCTTTACAAAAGGAGATGGAAAGTAGTTGTTCTCACTAGTATTGGCAAGCACTCTAACCACTGAGCAAAATCCCCAGCCCCTTCTTACTAGTATTGGCCTCCCACCCAAGCTAAAACACTTAATTAGTTTACAATTACCGATTTAACTATATTTTAATAATTTAAATAATTTTAGTAACAAAATAAATTCAGCAATATATTAGGGTACCATTTCTCAGATGAAAAAATGATTTGGATTTGTCATTTTTTATTGTATCATGTTGCTGTCAGAGTTGAAAGAAAATTACATTGGAGAATCTTTAGGAAATTGAAAAAATTTAGCAAAATTACCAGATGAACATTATATTTCCAACAATTTTCCACACAGTTTAAGAGTGGTGCTCGGTGCATATTGGTAGTAAGATGGCAAAATGATTACCACATATACTGGTTAGCTCATCAATAGTCCACCTTTCTGAAAGTTTATTCAATGGAACTCAAGGATGTTGGCAGCTGTCAATTCAAAGTTCCTGGTCAAAGTTTGGGAAATGCTCCTAATGCAGCTTTTCTCAGGAGTTTAGGATGCTAATATGCACTGAGACAGACTGAAGGGAGGATTTCAATTGCTTACCATCTCCCAGACATATTTAACCAATGAGTCTGTCTTGGGATCATTTCGGGGTTTTATTGTACAAAAAATACTTAGGAAAATTTTGATCTGGAGGTCAGACAGATATGAGCTTACAGGTAGAGCAGCTGAAGAAAGCAGAGAACAAAAAGGAGAAAGAGCAATGATTTCTCAGGCCATGTTTCTCAGTGCTAACTACTGTACATGTGAAATGTTCTTAGCAGCCCTGACCTTGTGTGAGTCCCTTAATCACTCTAGGGTTTGTGCTGAACATTCCAGTTGAATGTAAAGCATAAGCACAGTTCTTAGTACATGGATCTGCTTGAAAAAATGAGAGTGGCTGTTATTATTCGAATATTTTGGGAGAACGTGCATAAATCAGATGCTTTCCTTTGGTCATATATAAAAAGAAGACATTCATTCCTACTCTAACCCACGGCTGTACTTTCATAATATTACTTTCCAAGTGAAAGAGTCTAAGGTGACCTGCTCATGAGAAGCCTGTTCGCCTTTACTTGCATTTTGCTGTAACTGAGGAGCCATCATTGGAACCTGCTGGTACTACCGGTTCTGCCGAACAGTAGAGGCACTGGTACAGCACTTGATCGTTTCAGGTTAGCTTCACATATATTGTCAGAGTCTGTACTTAAAACAGTAAGGCTGGTAAGTGAGAAACCATCATCTCTAAATTACAGACACAGAAAATGAGGTCCATTGGAACAGAATTTAAATGAACCATCCAAGATCACAGATTTGGCAAGTGGCAGTGACTGGACACACACCTACATTTTCCTTAATCTCACTATGGTCAGTTACTCTAGCATTAAATACTTGAGTCCTACATCTCATATCGCCTTCAGATGTTCTGTATTTGGGGAGTAGAGTGGGCACTTGTGACTCTTCCTCTGTTGCCTGGCATCTGATTCCCCTGCCACAGTGCAGGGAACGCCACCGTGTGTAAGTGGTGGTGGCCAACAGGTGGGAAGCTTTACCTTTTAAAATGAGTTAGTAACGTACAGGAAAGGGAGAAGAATTTGGTTTTTCCTGGAGACAGCAATTCAGTAATGGAATACTGCTCTGTAGCACAGAAAGCGCACAGTATTGTCAAATAGCTAAGTGAAGGGAGAACTATGCAGCCTCCAAGTGGAGAAAAGAGGCAGGGACCACACGGCGCTCTCAGTTGAAGGGGAACCATCGCTCACCTCCACCTCTTCCAGCCCATGACCCTACCACATGTTCACCTCAACACTCCCTAATGTATGACATCATTTATTTGTTTGGGGATTTAATTGATCGCTTGTACTTTGGCCCTTATACTTATTGTCCATCTTCTCTGGCTAAAACGTGAGCTGCTTCAGGGCGTGAACTTCGCTACCTCTGCTGCTGTATCTGGTCTCAGTGCCCAGAATGGTGCCTCTTGTAGGGTAAGCATGCAACACACATTTGTTGACTGACTGTCTGGTAAAGTCTTCTGAAAGAGTAGGCGCTCAATAAATGTTGAACTGAATTAAAAATGAGTAACAGATATTTTTCCAGATAAGTTCTTCAAGTGTTATGTTTTCCAGAGAAAAGAATATATTATTATAAGAAAATAAAAAATTCAAAAAAATTGAAATGCTTTTTAGAAAATGTAGGTGCTAAGTTCCAAATAGTAAAGATGACAAGATAATGCACATTTTGCTTTTAACCTGCTGATGAGACTGTTATTCTCGTAACCTAATCATTTGAGTGAAATGATCATAAAAATTATGATTGTGAAAAGCTTCCAGAATACAGGAAACATAATTTTAACTGTGTATTTGGTTAAAAACTGAATTCAGTGCTGCTTTTTGGCTTTTGTATTAATAATATTCTCACTAAAAAGAGCTATTTATAGTCCATAGAAATATTAAGAATTCATGTATTATTCAGATTTATTTTTGAAAAATGTGGTAAAAGGAAGAAATGAGAAACTGTTATTTTGATTCTAACGTATCTTTTCATTTAAGCAAATTTTAAAAAGAAATAAACAGAAAGGCAACACCCTACTTATCTCTCTTTTATTTCCCAGACAAAAGACCGACCAACGCTACCTGTAACAACACATGGCAGATTTGGGAATTTTTTCAGACTGTTGCTTTTAGGCCCTTGTGTAATCATTTGCACGGTAAAAAGAACTTAATTTTGGCGAAGCTCTGTATTTCAGTGCGTCATCAGGCTTGCACCTCTGCTGGCTAAACCGCTTCAGGTCAGGGACTGGCCTCGTTTCCTCCCCTTCTGTTGTGCTCCCTCCTTGCCAGGGGTCAGCCGCCTCGCCTGCATCGTGCCCCAGGAAGTGCGAACTGCGGATGTGGAAGATGAGCCTCTGCACAGAACACGGCTTCCGTATGTCAGGGAGAAGACTGAGAACAGTGCTGGAGTAAGCCAACACTCCAGGATCTGCGGGCCTGAGATAAGACGAGTGGGCTATCGATTCCACAGACTGCGGCCTCCCTCACACCACAGCTCATAGCAGCAAATTCCCAGCCAGTTCGCATCCTTTTGGAATTTGTTTGTCATCTGCTACTGTTCTCTGAAAGACTATAAGAAGTGGAAAACTGGGATACAGTCCATGTTGGCAAGATCAATGCATGAGACTCTTGGCCTAAGCTAGTAGGGAAGTTGCATAGGATTGTCATTAGACCTTCTTGCCTTTCATATTTCCTCAGTCATGGACATGTCCTGTAGTTCATCAGCAATCAACAGAAAATATATTGCAAAAGTGGATTTGATGATTAGGTCCTAATATAGGCATGACTGATAACCAAAGAAATCCACACCTGTAGCTTCAATACAATGTTGTTCTAAAGAATACAGATTGTGTGATGACTAAGACCTTAGTTCATTTTAGTCCACATATTTGCTGAGTGTCTTGTACACATCAGATACTTTTAAGCAGTGGGCATATGCAGCAAAACACGACACAGATCTCACCCTTGAGGAAATTATAGCAGTAGCAATGTGTCTTGGAAGGGCCCAAGACACACCTGCCTCTTTCCAATTTTGCTTCATGGTAAGAAGCATCAAAATGAAATTAAAATATGTTACATGAGGAGTTATATTTAGGTCTAAACTAAGGCTAAGCACATTTGCTACCTAGTGGAAATATTTTCTTTAAAACGATGCTTCCCATATTGGTATATTGTTATTAACCGAGGGGCTATTAACTACATCAGATAAATGAAAAGCCTTTCTCCCGGGAAGGTTCAATGGCCTTCTGTGGGATTTTAAACCAAGTTTCTAATGTTCCTCGTGGACGCCAACCGCCTGGTCAGCTTGCTCAGCAGCACTCACAGTGAAGACACAGCCGTGTCCCACCCCTAGATTCTCTAACACTCAACTCTTGCAAAAATACGGTTAAGATGACAGTACTTAAAAGATAGGTTTAAAGCACAGTTAAAGTATCAATTTTCTCAATTTTCCCATGTTTGGTCTCATAAAGTTATTAGTTCTAATAAAAAGCAGTTTCCCACAAACCCCACGATTTAGTGCGATGTTACAGGTTTTTACTGGTTACCGATATGGGGTATGCTCAAAATATATGCTGAATGTCTAAATTTTAAAGAAGTTTATTACAATAACAGACACATTGCCACTAACCCCCCTCAGAGTTCTCCCTCTCACTTTGAACACACTTATCCCATCATTCTTGCTGCTTTCTAAAACCCTCTTTCATGTCTTTCCCAGGTATGATTAAAATACACTGAATGCTGCCGCCAAGTGCCATCCGACAGAAAGGCAGGCTTAAAAGAGCATTCGAGTGCGCCCGCATCCGCCATGGTCACTGGATCTGGCACTACGAGACTTAGAGCTCTTCCACAAAGTCAAAATGACCGTGAAAAGTAGATGTTTTGAATCAACTCAGGACGTCAGGGCAGCCAGGACAGTACAGCTAAAGATACTCACGAAAGAGAAATTCCAGAACTGCTTCAGAAAGTGGCAAGAACAATGAGATAGTATATTCAAAGAGGGGGGCGGTATTTTCAGATACAGTCATGGCAATGTGTCTTTTACTGTACTACATTTTAAAAACTTAAACATTCACAATTCATTTCATTTGTAACTCAAAATAATATTCTTTATATTAACAATATAAAGAATGCTAATTGCACTTGATTTACATTGTACTTTGGTGTATGATCGACCCATTATATTAGTCCATGTTTCTTGGATGCAGACTCACGTGAATTCATTTCGTTTTCATTGCAACCAACATTTATTCTAGGAGTTGGGGATGTGCAGGATTAAAAAAACACGTGATCAATGCCTTCAAGGAGTTTATGTTGCGATGAGGGAAGCAGACACTAAACAAATCATCTTACAAATAATCATTTATTTATTAGTAAATGATATATGATGATTTCCTTGGTATTTAAGGGAATATCTTCTTAGATAAGCTTACGTGTTTCTGCTTTTTAAGCAAAGAAGCTCAGTTAATGTAATTTTTGCATCAAAGGCTGATGGCTGATTATCTTATCTCTAAGTAATTTTTGATCTTATGAAAAAGATCATTTGATGTCTTACATAGGTCATATTTCCTGTAGGTTGACCAAAGGAAGTACAGGGACAGGTTATGAGAGGGGACCAAAATATAGAGGACAACCTCCCACCCCATTATACCTTCCTGAAGCTCTATTTCACAGTTACATTTCAAAACCAGAATTGATCTGTACATCTACTGATGTATAAGACACTATAAAATTTTTATAGAAGTTCCAACTTGGAGTTCTCTCTAAAGCCTGTGATGTTGTATAAAAATGAGGTTTTCAATTACCTGCAGCCTCATGACAGAAACAAGTGATGGATTAAAATTTCATAATCTTTTGAAACTCTGCAGTACTTTAATGGGACTTCTAATAGTGCCTAACGCTGGGAAGGGCTCCACAGTTTGGCTTCCATAAAGCGGTTTTTGACAGCAAATGTGCAGGAACCAGGATCTACACTGAAACTTGAATGGGAGCCATTCAGACATCATGATGTTGCCCAAATGTGAAGTGGTTTCCATTGGCAATACCATAAGATCTTCTCACTGAAGCATGAAACTGAGTTTGGGGGATGTTTAGCTACCAAAAGAAGCAGACATTATCTAAGTCCTGATCAGACAGGGGAAAAAAAAAAAGATTTGAAAAAGACTTTCTGGCATTCATTCAGTGGAAAATGAAGAAACGAAGACGCCAAAGACGTTAACGGCTCCAGAGAGAGGCTGGAAACTGTGGTGGCCTAAAGCCTTCGGCATCACCGCCGTGCTCGCGGACGCCAATAAATGTCTGGGAAGCTCTTGCCGTGTGCAAAGCACAGCGACAGTGACTTCAGTTATTATGGTCCTGACACTCAGGACTCTCATTCCTACAGAGTCCAACCCTTTCCAAATACATTATGAGCATGTCTACTTATTAACTCATTTGTTAACACGTCTCCTTGCTTCCTCAGGACTTAAGTATTCTTACTCTTCTTCCGAATCCCATCTCAAGCTCCATTTCGCCTCTCTGTAATTCCTGCCTGGCACAGAGTGTGAAAGAGAGCGGCTACTCGGGAAATATGTATGGGTTGAAGGAACAGACCACAACTGTCTAACACCTTTAGGCTGTTACGTTTTAGTATATTGTCTAGAATATAACATACATTAAAATGTTCGTTAATAAAAAACAACTTTATAGGAAATATTTCTTGAGCACTCACTGTATTTTAGCCATGTGACCATACTGACTTTTCATGAAATATGTTATTATTGCCACCACTTAGGATGACACAGCTAAAGGGGATTTGCTACCTGGATGTTTGCCTGTGGAAGCAGGATTCGAACCTCAGTTGTCTGACTGCACTTCATACTTTTCACTGTCATCCTCTGCATACAAAAAGGTAAACGATATTGTAAGGTAGCATATATTAAAGTCCAGCTGAATGGCAGAGGCAATGTGCCCTCTAACTTTAGAGGATGTAATTATAGAGATTGGGGAATAAAGCAGCCTCCTGAGGAGAATAGACCTTGAGATAGGCTTTGAAAGAAGAACAGGACTAGTTAATTGCTGGAGAAATAGGAAAATGAGTGAATAAAAGCAAACATAGAGATGCTCACAATTATTTGGAGAACAGAGTTAGACTTTTTGTCTTTATTTTTTGCTGTATTGGGGACTGAGCAGAGGACATCTGTACGGAGCTACAACCCCAGTGCTTCTTATTTTTTGAGATAGGGTCTTGCTAAGTCTTTAAGTTGCCCAAAGCGGGCTCCAACTTGTGATTCTCCTTCCTCGGCATCCCAGATGGCTGGGAATGCAGGTATGCTCTGCCATGGCTGGCTCAGACTAGACTTTAAAAACCAAAACCAGAATGAGAGTTCATGAAACATGGCAGTACAAAACTTAGAGATTGGCAAGAACCTGAAGGACATAAAAGTTTGGATTTCATTCTTCTTTTTGGAGACAAGGTCTCACTGATGTAGTTCATTCTGGCCCTGAACTTGGAAGATATGTAGCATGTACTACAAGATGACAGGAGATTACCGACAGGGAGGTAGGAGTGAAGAGGGCTGGTTTAAAATGTTGGCAGTGGAAATGAAGAAGAAATTACAGTTGAAAAAGAAAGAACCAACAAAACATGATGACTGCCATAATATTGGAGAGAGTTTGATTCGTCTGTGCTGTGTCACAGATACTGACCATGTCACTGTTAGAAGTGAGGATATTTTAATCAAATTTAAAACACTTTGTTCCTCTAGTTTTAAGGCAGCAGTGGCAAACCTACGTTAAGCACACAAAATACGTTCATATGCAGTTGTTTTTTCTAAACTAAATTCAAACGTCACTATTCAGGTTTAATTGCAGTGTTGGCACTCTGCAGTAAATAAATGGGTTTGGGGTGCAGTTTGGCACTCGATCTCTAAAAGGTTTAAGGCACTTATTAACTAAGTATTAAATGTTTGGGCTCCGGTGAAAAGTCACAGGCCAGGTATTGATGATAGAATGGTGTGCAGGAAAGACATAGTCCCTCAGAGTTTGGGAGCGGACACTAAGAAGTTATAGCACATCAGGAGTTATGATAACACTGATGAGTGTTGATGATACAGAGATATATGATGAGTTTTATGATCAAGACATGGAGCATTCTGGGAGCATATGCTAGAAGCACATATAGAGTCTGGGAGTCTCTTGAAGAACTGACATTTAAGTAACAGGTTATATTAGCAGATTGGTACCCCAAGCCAGGGATAGTAATTTAAGACAGGTTATACGCCAGAGATGTGAAACCCAAACCTGTTCACCAACACTCCTTCTCATGAAGCTACGCTATTTACAGACCTATTTCAGGGGAGAAGGGAGGGCTGTCTATTGTTTCACGTGATCCTAGATTTCCCACAGCGATGGACATTGAGCTAATTACAGCAAAATCCCCAGGGCCATCACCTATGGCACAGAACAAACAGATGAGGAAAAAAAAACAATTTTCTGAGGAATCTGAACAAAGGAAACTAAGAGACTGGTGAGGAGTTGCACCCAAAAACTTTTGAGTAAAGTCAGAAATAGATAAGACTCAGACCCATGCATTTGTCTAAACTCTGAGTAAGTGGAAAAAGGTAGTTAGCAGGGAGGAAAAGAGAGAAAAATACAGTGTGTCTCACAAAGAAAAGTCGTTTTTTCTTGGTAGAGCTGTATTAATTTTCAGTGACTTTCCAATCACAAGATGATGGGTACCCTCACAATAACTCATACTGGATTCATTGCACATTAGAGCAACATTATGAAGTTTAGATGATTTAAAGAGGGGAGGAGAACAGGAAAAAAAAAGCAGCAAGATGTATCATGTAGAGGTACACATTCTCTATGATGAATGTTATCACTATGTACATCTAAAATGTACCATTAAAATAAAATTTAAAAAAATAAAATTTCAGCATAGCATGTAGTTCTTAACATTGTCGAAGAATCTTGTTTAGGAGACAAACTACAAATTTACTATCCCAGGAGTGAGTTAGGAAAGTGGGTCTCTATTCCTTGTTGACAGAAAGGCTCATTTAAAATAGGTCATCCATATTGGATAAAAGTAAATTCAAGAGGAGATATTGTATTGAGTTCGGCTACCAGGGTAAATAAATTATCATATATGAAAACAAATCTGTTTTGCTACTTTTAAATGTCTTTAATTGTCATAATTATAGCAAGCCTATTTCAACACAGATGCATAAGATACACTCTTAGGAAAATTGCCACAACTGTTGATACTTACGCTCCAATGTTGTATCTGTATGTTATACACCATACGTATATACATGAAATCTAGTCAAAAACACCTACACACCTAACTAAATGTGGTTGGTAAGACATCGATTACACTACATGCAAATAGAATCACATGACTTGCTCACAGTTCCTCACGCGAGGAGCACTGAGACGGACGCCCTCGTCCTCACCACTGTCTGTCCCGCCACCCGGCTCCCCCCGTGCTCAGCGCCGCATACACAGAGGGAAAGGTGGTTCAAAGACCCGCTCTTGGATAAGTTCATCTTCAAGTTTTACCTGATTATCTTAATCTATTTTGTGTCATGATCACAAAATACCCAAGAATGGATACATTTTAAAGAACAGAAATTTACTTCAGACCTTTCTAGAGGCTGGCAAGTCCAGGAGAAAGTGCTGGACGTTTTGTCTGTTTGGTGAGGGCTGCACCCTCCCAGGGAGGAAGCTGTGCCTCTACTAGATGGAAGGGGAGGAGGGATGAACTCCCCCATGAGACTCTTCCACAGGAACTAATCCCACTGGTCAGGCCCGGCCATCATGCCTCCCTCACCTCCCAAGGCCCCACTTTTCAACACATCCTCTGCCATACCCTGAATTCTAGGGGGAAGCACGCAGACCACAGGACCTCCTCTCATTCTGTCCACCAGTCTCCTCCATCTTCCTCAACTGTGCTTTCTACAAATTGCTGTCAATCAAGTGACAACATGATTAAATCATCTGTGCCACTCCTTTTTTGTCCCCCCAGGCTAAAATATGAAGGATGTGAGGGACTTGCTACCTGGGAGTAAGGGGCAAGGAAGCCAGGCTACCATTTCCCCTCTAAAGAGAAGGGAAACTACAAGGTTCTGCCTGTTTTTTTCCTTCTCCACTTGGGCGACACTCAGTGCATTATTTTAGCCTAGGAGGTGGTAAGAAGGAAAATGAGGACAGAATCAACACAGAAGCCATTTTAACTTGTTAAGAAAGAGGGATGAGTATGCCGGACACACACTCCTCTCTCCCTTGCTCCACGTGGAGGCTGTGGGACGGACTACAGAAGGGCAGACTTCTCCAGGAGTGTCTGTAACACGGGTAGGACCACCCTTTCAGGCCCCAGCTCAGCTGCAGTGGTGGAAGGAGAAGGAAGGGGGAGCGCCATATCTGTTCAGGCCCCAGAAGGGAATTTGCATGTGGTTAATTACAAGTGTACTCTAAATAAATTTGAGGTTGTTTTACTAATGAAATATCAAAAGTTAAAGCAGGCTGGAGATGTGGCTCAGTGGTGGAGATCTTGCCTGGCATGTGGGAAGCCTTAGATTCAATATCCAGCAATGAAAAAAAGAAGGTATAATTATAAACTATATCTGCTTGGCCTAGTGAAAAGGCTCTGTTTCTAGTTACAATTTCTTTAATAGTGAAAAAATGTTTTGAAAAAAATGAAGTCATTTTAATAACAACTGCCTATTTAAAACTGATTTAAATTTCTCTATTATCAGAAAGCTTACCCAAGAGGGTGGATATCAGTTGTGTTCTGATTAACATCAATTCAGTAAGGTAACTGTGATAATATATACACCCGATGTTTCTAGCACATTTTAAAACATAACATAGATCATAATATGACAACAAATATAAATATATACACCACGAACTATACAAAGAAAGTTGCACAAATAGATATGTCAGCTCTACCTTTAGGACAGATATTCTAAGATCTACTCTGGGCCTTGTGCTCGCCACTGAGCTAAATCCCCAGCCTTTTAAAATTCTAATAAAAGTAATTGGAAGGTATTATTTTCAGATTTGTTCATGTATTTCTTAGCATCATGGTCAATATATAAGAAGTGACCTTATGAATACAGATTTAAAGTATTGCATCAAAATGATGGATGTAATGTATTTAAACAATTAAACCACTGTTTATTTACTGTAATAGTGAAGTCCATGTTAAGTGATTTTACTTTAAAGAAAAGCCATGGAGTCACAGATAACAGATTTGGGGATTATACAACATCCAATTTCCACCCAGTGTCTACAAGCTGTTCCACACACCAAGACAGCATTTTACATCCACCTCGATTAGTAGAATATGTCACCGAGGTGGTACCTAGGGTTTACAGCAAACGTGGACAACAATCAAGTTTGGAGAAACTACAAAATGATGTAGAAGACAGACTGGGGGCAGAAACGCTGATGGCAGAAAGTATGAAGATATCAGCCTGAACACTGAGAACACCCAAACCAAATTTTATTATTTAGAATGTGAGCTGGTAAAATAAACAGGGGCCAGGTACATGGCCTTCTATCACCATAGAAACATTTTTCATGTTAGTTTATTTTACACAGAAAACTGCAAATAAATAATGATAAGACATCATAGCGTGTCTGATAATCTGTGACAGCAATTCTAACGCTGTCATTGCGGCCACCGGAGAAACCCGCACGTCCCGAGCCCTGACCCGCCGAGCCTTTTATCTGCGTGTGTACTCTCCACAGGCCAAGCAAATAAAGGCCAAATGATAATTTACACATGAATCAACTTTCTCCAGCGCAGGCACCAGAGACGGTTCTTTTCTCTGTTCCGGAGAGAAAGGCAGCCAGGTCTAAGCTTGTCCCGCTAGAAATCATACAAATGAAACGGTGATTCGCAGGAAAATGGCAGATCAGCAAAGGGGAGCTGTCCTGAACGCCTGATAAAAATGGCAGCCACAAAGGGCTAGATGAATATTTAGTTTGAAAACAGGCCTGACAGTAACAATGAGTTTTTATCTTATTCAAAACAGGTAGTGTCATACAAACTGAAACGGAGATACAATCCTGATAGAAGATTACACGAGATACCTGGGTAGGGATCTTTAAAGACTTCAACCATCATTTTAATACATGTAGACTCTTGGAGCCTTCCACCTAGCTCTTACTCAGCATACACACGGGTCACTCACAGGAATGACATATGGAAGGCATATTGCCCACTCTGACGATGAGAAATAAATCAGGACAATTTTTTTTTAAAAGGCTTACTCATGAAATACTAGGCACACTTTTTTATAGTATGGAATTTGTAAAGGGGAAAAAATGGATATGCTGTATTTTTCTTCAAGCTGGAGCTCTTTGGTACTTAGATTGACTTTTACAAATTCATCAAAATGTGAAAATATACTGCTGTACCTATGCTGATAGGTATTTGAAGCAAACAATACTAATCCTGGCTCAATTAATAGAGAAAAGGAGGTGGATGTTTTAATTTGCATTAATAGGTAATTTAAAAGATGATCACTGCAACGTTTTTAGCACTGACAGGTACTAACTCTAGTCAATAAAATTAATTTTAGCTCTCTTATTATCATTTGTACAGGCTCGTGCAGACCACATTCCATCAGCCCCACGGAATGCCCATCTTCCTACTTGACAATGTATATCCATGACTTGCTTAAAATTGGGCCGAAAACTCACTCTTCATGAACCTTTTCCTTAAAATCCCAGTTTTGGTGTGGCACTTAGATATAGAAAATTTTCAGTAAATGCTGCTATCTATGTTCATGAACTCCCAACACATAACGATAGACCAAAATCTTAAAAATAAATTTTATTCATGAATTGTAAATAGAAGAAATGTGGTATAATTTGTGGTTCATAAAAGGAAATTATGAATTTTTATTCCTTTGGAGTCCAGAAATGAATCTGTACACTCCAGATCACAATCCTTACACTGTGAAAATGCCAAAAATAATGAGTTACAGGATTTAAGTCTCATCAGTTCTTGGTGGTAAGTTGCATACATAAAAATTTTGGCAATAAACAGATTTTTGCTATTCTTTAATTATTTTTCATCTACCTTTTATGAGTTTTCTTTTTAACTCTTTTAATTGCTTCCCTTGACCTCATTTTTCCTTCTTTTAGATTCCTGCTTTTGGCTGGATCCCTCTTTTCTTACGCTACCTCTCTTCTCAACTAGCAGTTTCAGAAGCCAAAATCAGCATTCCTTAAACTGCACGGTCCTAGTTGGTAGGAAACATACCCAGCATTCTACTTACCTACAACCTCTTACAGTGCTCAGGACAGTGTTAGCCCTTCAGAATATTCTCGATACACGCCCAGTGTGGAGAATTCTTAAGAACACACTTCTGAACATCAAACCATAATTTAGCTAATGACACTGGTATACTGAGCAAATTTATAGGTAAATTCATATAACAGCTTTGCACGCTTACAGCTTATCACTATGTTTGATGACAGCTTCAATGTCACTCTTAGTGACTTCAAAGAAAGTTTAAATGTGTAAGAGGAGTAAAGAACAATTAATTAGAACACGCCTCAGGTTATACTTAATTTTATGAATTCTTTGATAAATAATCTCAATCATCAAATTTCTTCTTCTACTAAAGTTTCTTTTTCCTTCGGTAAGAAAAGTTATTATAATTTGAAAAGCAATAAAAGAATAGCATGTTGAGTTAGGGCCATTCCACTTGTAAGGACTATGATTTACAAAAGCAAAGCAGATGACAGTCTACATGTATAAGGATAACAAAAGAATAGGGACAGGATTTAGGCTAACAGAAGCTTTTACAGAGCAACGTGAGGACAACAACATCATCAATCAACAACAAAAATCAGGAGCTTTACCAAAATACTAAATAGATGGACAGAAAAGAAAAGGAAAACTTGAACTCATTTAAGTCACTGCATGTAAGATGATGTCTACTTTGTTTTTTTTCTTTTAGAAACAGGGGACAGCATGAATATACAGACCTAGAGATACCCCCCAACTTCATTTTACTATGTACTCTGATCTTTTCTATTACTACACTTTGATAAAAACCTTTCCTTATCAAAGTCTTCTCTCCTGTCTTATCATTCTTCCAGTTCCTTCCGTATTGATCGTCACACTATGGAAGAGACAATGGTTAGCTCTACTAGAGTCAATATATAACGCAGACATCGCATCTACTCAATCTACCAGTTCTGTCAATGTGCCATGGCAGAAACTGGATTGACCTATAATTTGAAGTTCACAGAAGGAAGCTGATAATTACACAGAAATCTGTGATCTTCAAATGTTTGAGTATTGATTTTGGAACTTTCTGAAGTACTTTCTGGAGTATCTAAATTAAGTTGATGGAACTATAGTTTAAAAGTCATCTTGATTTCCATTATTGAAATACAATTCTAAATTTTGTTTCTTCTTAATTCTGTTTTTTTTTCTTACTACTGTTGTATTTCCCACCACATACAAAACAAAAATGAAAACTAGTTTGCCAAAGCAGACAACCTTGCTCCTTTGAGTTGCGAACAAATGAACAAAATAGCAAGCAAACACATAAAAGTTATTTCTCTTATTGGGGATAAAATCCAGCATTTGAAAGGTATAGTTTTCTGACAATGGTATCATATTCTAAAACAATAAAACTATCATTATGGAAGTAGGCAACACTAGTTAATATCTGGAAACAGCTCTTCATTCTTGATGGACAAGACAAGGTATGAGATACTTTTCTCAACTTTGAATGGGGCTGACTAACGATCAATTTCCAAAGGTTTACTCAGCCATTTTTAAAAAAGAGTATAAAACAGTGTTCCTCAATTAATTAGGCAACAGTAAGCTATAGAGTCTTAATAAAATGATATAAAAATTCTTTAAAAGAGAATGGAGATAAGCAGAACTTGTTGAAGCTCTCACTGTCATGTTGGGGTTATTGAAAAGCTTTCCTTTTGCAAAGGCCACTGCCAGACGTCTGGTCTGTGTACCTCCATGAAGTCTGCACGGGTCGGAGGGTGAAGTGTGAGGGCGGATGTAGTTATGTTAGTTAAGGGTGAGTCTCACACCTGACTGCACCCGTGGCTACAGCTCTGCATTCTAGTTGAATAAATTCTAGGTCACATGACAAGTTTCAGCGCCGGTGAAAGAGAAATTTTAAACTCATACATTTGCTATTTTCTCTTTCTTACTCTGCAAACCTCTCTCTGATCTCTAGACTGTTTCCTTAAATACAGATTTTAACATAAAATGAGAATGTGGCTAAATACCCAATTTTTACTTGGGGTTTTCCTTCCCGGAGCAGTTTCTCTCCTAGATTTCCTTATCTCAGTAAATGATACCACCTAGAGGTGCAAGTCAAATAACCACGATTCATCCTTCCACCTTCCTAGCCCTTCCCTTTCCCTATCTAAATGCTTCTGCCAGACACTTCTTTCCATCTCCACTATTACCATTATGATCTCCTGTCTAAGGCCAAATTTGTAGCTTCTTATGTGTTCAATGGTTTACACTCATGCTCCTATGCCCATCCAGTCCCTTTCTGTGAAATACATAATATGAATTTCCAGCCCAAGACTCTCAGTGGTGTCCCAGTAGCTTAAAAACAGTAAAAACGTATTCGCGGGTCTTGGAGGCCCTGAACGGTGTGGCCCCATCTCCCCCGCCCTCTCACTCCACTTGCTGCTATACTCTTGCCTTCTTTCTGTCCCCTGAACCGAGTACCACTTCTTCAGTCTGCCTTGGGTGCGGCCCTTCAAGGCTGAAGTCAGCTTGGTGGGCTTCTCTGAGCATAAAGGAAACACACTTAGCAGAACTCAGGGTCACATACCATGCTGGAGTGTCCAACTTAGAAATGCCCGCTATGTCATTAAGTCTGGGAAAACCCCAGCAGATTATTTAAATGAATATTCTTGCAGGAACAATGGAAAGCACAGTTTCATTCTTCATATGTTGTATTTATTTATGCACAATAAGTGAGGGGAGATTATGAACATGATATTTCTGGCATAATTCTGAATGCAAAAATTATGAGTCTAGAAAGGGCTAGACTTTCTCAAAGACTCTAGTCAGTCTTCCGTGTCTAAAAATGCAGTGGGGATTGTACATTTTACAACGCTGAAGAGTTCTAAATTACTTTCATTTACATTTGTACTGTTTAAAATAATTTTCCAGTGTTTTTTTCCTTGCTTGGATTTTGTAAAAGTGCTTTATAAGAGGAAAGTGATCTTCTCATAATAGAGTAGTTGGGCTTCTCACAGGAGCATCCGGAATGCCACTGCTTCCAGATTTTCATTGTGATACACAAAATGCTCACACTGATTATACACTAGAAAATGATGAATTGTTTCCCTCATTAGTACGGTAAGCATTATAAATCCTTAAGGCCAGATATTTTGCATAGACTTTATTTGACAAGGTACTGATAATTTCAGATCTTCCTGAATCTCCAAAGAAACCAAATTGGTCTAAAAAATAAATACAGCCTATTATCATCTCTGTTGTATCAATTATTACCAGGTAGTGGTTGTCAATAATGACTTTACTATCAGTTTTATAGTTAACTAAAATGCATGGAAGATATAGAAGCACAACAGAAAATCCAACATTTTTTAAACACACGGAGTAAAGAATTAAAGATAAAAATCCAAGCGTTAAAGAGCCATTTTGGATGATGAAGCAAAGAATTACAATGTTACTTGAGATTTGTTCTAAATGGAATATAAGAATGGAGAACTCTTGCCCTTGAAGGATCTTTGCACATAATCAAAACCATCATCTACATTTGATTAATAAAAAGTAGAATTTAGAACTCTACTCAGAAATTCAAAACACCATTGAACTTTAGATTTTTGGGGGGATGGTGCTGGGGATCGAACTCAGGGCCTTGCGCTTGCAAGGCAAGCACTCTAACCACTGAGCTAAATCCCCAGCCTCTGGATGTTATTTTAAAATGAGAAAAAAATTGATTTATAGAAAATAATTGAATATATGCTATTTATTTCTTCCAGAATTTTAAAAACAACCTCTCAAAAATTCCAAAAATCTCATATACTGAATAGAAAGTTGAAAGCCTAGGAAAAATACCACTTTCATGTCTTGAGACTTTAAAACATTTTTTACACTGATTGGCTGGTCATTGAAATAAGTGATCATTGAGATTTAAACTTTAAAATGGAGAGGAGAAAAGAGATAGCTGGGAAAGGGCTAAAGGTAGAAGATTGTCTGAAGAAAGACAGAAATGTGACAGATACAATTAATCTATTTAATCAGAAAAAAACTGGTTAGCATGTGGGCACAGTAATGAATACTAGCTAAGAAGAAACTTCAGTAACTCTGAGGTACAGCTGTGAGCAAGACCAGTTTATCCCACTACACCCTTCCACAGGTGGGTCTAAATCATGTTGAGAATTATCTCCAAATCTTGGTTGAGTATTTTCTTCTATCATTATTAGTCATCTACACCATACAACATACAGTACTTGTGAAAAATCAGACAAATCCAAGTTTTTCCTCTAGATCTGGCTTGGGCATAGTTCCATATTTTTAAATGGCTGAAACTTAGAACAGTATGACACCTTAAGGGCTGACCACATTTTGGCAGTTGTCTCAAAAAGGTAGAGATGGAAATGTTGCTGCATGCGTTATCCCACATAAAAAGCATTTCTTCAGATAAAGAGGAAAAGGAGAAAAAGCAATTAAGAATGATGAGCAAGGAATTTTTAAAAAATGATAACCACAAAATATAATCCACAATTCAACGGGGCTTAAATTTTAAGAAAAAAGAATTAATTAAAAACCCCATATGCACACTGAAGGTAAGATTTTTCAAGCATGATTTGGATATTAACTATCTATTACTCTTTAAATAATTTAGGAAATTATAGCAAATCACAATCTGGTTTGACTCCTTTAATCATATCCCCAGAAGTTTAACATTTGACCATGAAAATTATCCTCAGTTTGTCTCATTTCTACTTGGTCTATTTATAATAGCCATTTTAGCCATTGCAGAAACCAAGCCAAATCACACCAAACTGAACCAAACCTCATTTTGTTCACCAACACCAATACATACAAAACACAGTCGTTTCAAGCTAATTAAGCATAATACTTCTCTAGCACCTCCTGATGAAAGGTTTTCAGAATTAATAGAATGCATTTAATTTCTTCCAGTTCCATTGCTTTTCTATCTTAAAATCTGGATTTTATATATAGTCAGCAGAATCTACATTTCAAGTATGAGGGAATTTTAAGTGAAATAACTTAAGATGGAATGCTTATAAGCGGCATGCCACGCTGACACTGATGGTTTTGTTTTGGGATACAGAGTATAAAACCATTTCCTCAAGATATTTTGTGTTCGGCATAAAATATTTAAAATGTCTCATTTCCAAGCGATCTGGTGGGAGTTCGTGACAGATGTGTTATTTCTTTTTTCTTTTTTTTCTAAAAAGCAGCATTATTGTGTCTAATTAGCACTGTTGATTTACCCATGGCAGTATGAACTTCTTGAGAGGAAAGAAAAGTAGACCCTTTTTTGGAGAAAGGAATGAACTGGGGTAAAATGGAGAAAAAGGAATTTAAACAATGTATTTTGCTGAAATGCCCACAAACAGCCCCACAGAGTTTGCTTATTTATGCATCACCTAGGATCAAGCTGATTGTCTTTAGTGTCAGAGAGAGAAAGCCTCAGTATAAAGCCTTTTCCAGGTGTTGGTTTAGGTTTGCCATTATTCCCTATTTATAGACTCTGTCTAGTAAAAGAAGACAAATTACTGTAAGTGGGGGTAAATGTGATTAAATGAGTCCTCTGAAGATAAGAGGGTACATGGACAAGGGTCATTAACACAAGCGACCTCTCTTTGCCCAGACCATATTTTTATTTAGTGGAATTGAAAATGCTGCAATGCAAGAATTATTTCTGTCACACGTAACTAAAGAGAAATGTATCCTTATTCTAACAAACATTTTCATGCCTTTGTAGTATTTTAATAACACACTGATAGTGCCAAAATACTCTCAGAATACACCAAGAACAATATTGGAGAAATTATTTAACCGAAGGAGTTTAATCAAAAACAAGAGACACAGTTACAATTAGTCTAGGCATAAAGCCTAGAATGTAAGACAGTGGATACCACGATCATCCGAATCAAATGGCAAGTTTAAATTTATAAAGTTTCAATTAAAACATCTACGCTCTTTCTTTCACCTGATTGTAGCCCCATATGGCAAGGTCAGCCCTGTCACTGAACAAACAGCTCAGTCCCTCCAGTGTAGCTGTTATCTTCCTCAACAAGGGGAGACATTTGGCACAGCCTAAAGCTGGGGCATGAACCCTGGCTGAGCTTAAGACATTTATCTGACAGCATCAGCTGACACTCCACAAACACATTTGCTCTCCATGACCTCAGAGCATTTGTGATTAATCAAAAATGTATCTGGGATCTTGAGAACAAGCTACAACCAGGCACACACAAAAAAGAATATGCTCTCGATCTCGCTTATCGACTCAAGAGGTATATTGAATTTAGAAATAGCAAATAGAATAAAATGATCAATATGTTCTCACTTGTCCATGGAAGAGCAAACTTTATCCCTCAAGCAAAAGACATTGATCATGTAAATGTTTCAGAACCACTTTCAAACTAAGGAATGCAAAATGCACAGTGTGGATTGGGGGTGGGGAAGCTTGCCAAAGAACAGCTTTCACTTTAATTTAAAAAAAAATGTGTAGCTTGAAGACATAAAGTATTATGTTTTCAGGGTTGTTCTTTTAAAAAACCGCGTGTTCAACTTAAAACCTTTTTTTTTAAGCAACATGTTGCCAAATGTTCTTAATAAAACATTATAAGGGAACTTTAAAACTTAATGAAGGAACATTATTTGTGTAGAGAAAACTCCCTGCCTTAATTTAAATGAGCACAGTTGTAACATATCCCCTATGCACTGTTTACAATTTATAATTTATAATTTATGTCTCTCGGTTCAAACCCACTATTTTCTGCAGTCATCTGCTAAGTAATATGATTAGTATGTGAATATTGTAATATTCTGCTTCCCAACACAGTATAATTCAGTATTTTTTATTTTCATGTGTACTTTTCACTTTCTAATAACAATGCTGTAGTCTAATTAAAGCAACGGGAAACAGAATTCATACGCCCCACACTTGATAATATGAAAATGATGATGATTAAGAAGATCCCTACAATCCAACTTATTAAATCCCATCCTTGCCTGATTACCCACTGGTTAGGTTACACTTGCTCACCATCCTACGGCAGGACCATTCCACTAAAGAAAAACTACATGCCCTGGTCCCTGTTGGCATGGCAAACAAAGTTTCATAGCATGTGCTCACTCTATAAAATGGTGGTACTAATTAGAAGATATAAACTCATGCTGAGACATGATATGAATTGGCTTCATGCATCTACTAAGCTCACAGCAGTACTAGATTTATACTGTTGCTGCTTTAAACTAACACTAAACAAAAAATTCAACTTCAAAATATGTACAATAAGAAAGCAAAAGTGATTGAGTTGGAAAAACAAAACCTCAGCCCCTCATTTTTGGTTTCAGTTCTAGAACGTTTCCTGTGCACTTCGAGGTTGCCCACCACTTTTCTCCCATATGTTTACCTCACTTAAAATCTTCAAACATGAATTGCAAGTACCAGATAGCACAGCTGTATGTTTTGACATCCATGGTGAAAATGAGCAGAAAATCTAACTGTTCCATATCAAGAAGTATTTTTACTAGTGCTAATGTGCCTTAAATACCTTGTTCCACAGATGAGTGGCCTGGCACCTGCTGCATGAGAAATAGCCAATTACTGTTCAGTGTCTCTAATTTTCTGATTCAATTAGCATGCTTCAGAGCTTTCCAGTTTAATTGCAAACTACTTCACAGTTAGCTCTCTGATTAATCATTGCCCATCTGCAAGCCATCGGAAAACTTAGTGGAACAAATTTGTGTACTTTGGAATGCTGGGAGCTTAGCAAATCAAACTTGTTTTGGTATATAAAGCTTTAATTTTGTTTGCCCTTTTCAGCTGCACTTGTAAGAAGCTCTGTACTGATTAAACAGGAAGTCCGGACAATAATATGCTACATTATGCATATAATTACTGTAAATACGAGCGAGATTGTAGAAACATCATTTAAGGTTAGGCACTAACATGAATGGAGAAGGGGGTCAAGAAAACACATTTGGAATCAATTTCTTTCCATTATGACCAAATACAAGTATCGAGGGGGGAAAAGAGCTGGTGACACGCAGTGATGTCATTACAGCACCTGTTCCCCTGCAGGCATTTTAAATTCCGGCTTTTCATGTATTCATAAAATCTTTCTTGTTATTTAATTAGTAGAGTACTAAGTTTTATAAGCTTTGTTTACAAAACATATATTAGGGATTTTAAAGCAAACTGGCACCACATTGTTTATGCTTCATTTTCCAAGCATTCTTGCTGGTCCACTGAACATATGAATGATAATGTCAGAAAACAAAACTGTTTTAATCTAGCTTTGGCTGGAGTTTGGACAGCTCAACCTATAATCATTATTTCTTCATTTCGAACAATGAAGTATGAATTTCACATTTTGTTCACTCACATGAACAAGTATGCCACAGAGAGGATTCCTTGGTGTATGGAGAAGTCTCTGTAAATGTACCTCAGTCGTTTCTAACTCTGCTTCTCTGCTTCACATTTTAGATGGTTTAGAAGTATTCTAATACAATTTTTAAAAGCTTCTAAATAAATTCGATCTAACAGCTTTTATTTCCAAAACTGTTTTCAGCTGCAGGAGACAAGGACCATGGAGTTAGCTCACCTCTTTATCACCTTGGCCTCACTGACAGCCTGGGTGTTCTTGGTGAGTGTCTGCTGGGTGGAGGAAATGAAAGCAGTGTGGGTTCTTCATTTCCCATGTCCTGTCACCGTGCCAGGCTGGACACTGCGCCTCCCTTCTGTAACCTCGACAGGATGTAGTCATGTTGTCTCATAAAGATGTTGACAAATATCATCATCCCACAACTACTTGGCTGGAAGAAGAGTATGGAGAGAAGAGTGTTTGGCTAATTATGATGACCTGTTATGATCTGCTGCTAACTACAACTATGAAAGGTAGAACTTGTCCATCTTCTATGAAGATCCTTAACATAGTAGGGAGGTGTTTGAAAGGTGGATGTGAAAGCCCAACTGATAACTTGAAAAGAAATATTAAAGTTGGAAAATTGTACAGAGCAAAAATGTTCACTTTAATGAATTTAAAAGACAGAGGTATTTAGAGTCTAGTGACTTTCTGACTCCTTTAAGAGTGAACACACAGGAGACCAAGATTGTGGAGCTCCCAAAAGCTCCTATTCTGTGTCTCTCTGTTAGGAGCTGTAAAATTCAAGTGGGCCGACTAGAAGCTTCTCTGAACTTTGTAGGCAGCCAATGTAAGAAATGCTGAGAAGGTATAATCTGATTACAGCCACCCAGGCAAGTGAGCAGGCATGCTGCCATTCTGCTGGCCACGAGCAGGGATGCCCGGCTGGAATCCCCACTCAGATCAAATTACAAAATCATCAAGCTTTGTGAGCAGGCAGGCACGAGAGGCTACGGTGAAGTCACGAGATAAATCAGGGACGAGCCTGGGCAAAACTGGACAGTCAAAAATAACGTCTCTGCACCACACTTGCAGCACAGTTCTCTGTGGAAAATAAACTCTTATGATACTTGGTGTTTTAATTCAGGAAAGGGCAAATGGCTTTCCCTGCACAAGCTCCCACCAATTGAGCCTTATGTTTAGAGATAAGCAATTAAGCCCCATGCATCAAAGGAAAACAATGAGCTGTCCAAAATGGACTGTAGCCAAGGAGAGAACACACTGGGCCTTGGTCCCTGTCCTGGGGTTCTCAGTTCCACCTCTACCTCTTACCCACTGCGTAGCCGAATGTCTGTGTATATCAGGGAGTAACAATTGGAACCACCGAGTGGATAACGAGTGAAAATGATGGCAAAGCACACTGAAAATGCCTGAAAGACCCAAATGTGTTTTGAGAAGGTAGCACAATCTTGGGCCAAGAGAGCCATTCTCAGAAATAATCCTGTTGTGCAAAAAAAGCAGCATATTCTTTGGGAAGCTGACAGATACAGGATGGCTCTAATATGTCAGCAAACTCCAGACAATAGTCTACAGAGAAGTGTTAACATTTTCATAGAGTTCCCAAAGCAGGGCTTGCTATGGAAATCACATTTCAGTTCCTGAGAAATTTCAACACAATTATGTTGTATCAAATATGAAAAATGACAACATTGTGGAACTCAGTCAGACTTTCATTACAAGAGAAATACACACGGATCAGGCTAGAGATATCTGAAGGCAACAGCAGCATTTCTACAGAACTAGTGTTTGGCAAACTTTGTTGGAGCCACCACAATCAAGGTGGGCAGAAGTATTTCAAAGACAAAAAACAAGAACCTAAATACAGTGTGACCAACTGAGAGCCTTGTGTTGGTTGTTTTACTTGTTCCCTGAGACACTAACGAGTTATCATCAGCAATGTTTTTATTAGACATAAAAGCCACATATCTATTTGCACATTAAAAATTCAAAGACATGATAACTTTTAAAAGGTGAAATACAAGCGACTATAAAATTCATTATAATTTTTTAAAAAATGAAAATAAAAGCATAAAGTAGTTGCTTTCTTTAGAAAAGAAATCTTACAAGAGATATGAATTTCAACATCTACTGTACTTCAAGCCTATATCTTATTGATAATTTAAAATTATAATTAGTGTTCTTGGGACCAAAAGCTACATGGAAAACTAAATATGCACATATGTATGAGATGTGAGATGCTGCTGCAGGAAAGAAATAGCCTATTTTTAAAGAAAAAAAAAAACAACCCTAGTGAAATCTATCCTTTCATTTATATGTCTCATGTAAATTACACATAATTTTAAATCTTCCACACATCAAAAATGGCCAGGTCTCATGTCATTTCTCCTTTATTATCTTCCATTTTCGCTTGCACATGGCAATGGAGACTTTCTAGAAATATTTAGGGATTAACAATTATATAGTTTGAATTGAATCAAGAAATGACCGCCAGAAAAAAATTATTTTTTATTTATATAATCTGGGTAAAAAATATATGATTTTTGTACTCTAAAGTCATTTTCTTATGCAGTAACACTACAAAAATAGCTTAAGTTTAAAATAGTGGATTTCCCATATGGTTAGTCCACAGCAAGATAAAAGTTGTAAATGAGGGGACTATGTGAAGAAAACATAAAAAAGCCTTAAGGGCACATGCACAAAATGTGATATTACATGATTTACATACACAATTTTATTCTATAAAATTTCAAAGAGAAAAAATTAATATGTCATAATTTAAACTGTATTTCACATCAAGTATTCCTGATTGCGTATTTAACTCTAAGAGGCATAACTTGATTTAGAGCATCATGTGGGAGAGGAGTTAGGAAGAATCTAACCTTTTGCATTTCTTGACTTTTTTGGGTTTGTGGTAACGCTGTATTTATAGAGATTCTACACTTTCAAATTTAAGTCTTGAAATGTCAAAAAAATCCCAAAGCTGAGATCTCACAGAAGGTGATTTTTAACAGTCCTTAAAAGTAAAAGACTTTCTGATCTTCTGACAACTAGAGCTTTCACATTTTCAGATTTAAGCTTTTCAGCCCTAATATTACATGAGCATGCAGGCTGATGTGTTTTTTAAAGATTCCATCATCTTTGGTAGGCCTGGCCAGAACAGCAAAATAAGAAACAGAAAAAGTTGTGAAGTTCTGGAATATTATTTAAGTACAAATATATAGAAGTAAATACATAAAACTCTCGTATTTAAACGTGGTCTCTTGTAGGAATGTATTTCCAATGTAAAAGAAATCACACCAAGTTAATTTTTAATTACACTAATTAAAAAAAGGGAACCTCATGATACTTTGGAGCTGGAATTTGAATGAGGAAATAGAAGTCCTAGAGAACTTAAGAGACATTTAAAGCTGATACTGCTAGTTTTAGGGTTATGTCTAAAATAAACCAAGTAGCTTGTTTTCAAGGTTTTCTTTTGTTTACCAGTCACACACCTACAATTTTATACAAATTCTTATAATTCAAGTCTTTCAATGTGTCCTGCTACTTTGCTGTGTGACCACAGGTAAGTCATCAACTCTTTAGTTTTCTCATTATTTTCAATTCAAGATTTTTTTTTAACTACCTACTATCAACTAGATGTGGAGATTATAAGAATCTTAAACTCGTTCATGGGGGGATTATAGGTATGCACTGCCATGCCAAACTTCATGTTTGATTGTTTTTTCCAGACCTGGGAATTGAACTTAGAGTCTTCACACTGAGTGACACCCTCTACCCTCTTTTCATTATTTATTTTGGGACAGGGTCTTACGAAGTCGCAGGCTTCGGGCTGGCTGGATTTTGTGCGGGCTGGCTGGATTTTATGATTCTCCTGCCTCAGCCTCCCAGAGTGCTGAGATCACAGAAATGTGCCTCCATACATAGCTAGCTAGCTTTCTTTTCCTTTTTCACTTCTCTTCTCTTCTCTTTTCTTCCCCTCCCCTCCCCCTCCTCTCTTCTCTCTCCTTCCTTCCTTCTCTCCCTCCTTCCTTCCTTCTTCCCCTCTGTTTTCCTCCTTCCTTCCTGTCTGTCTTTCATAGTAGAGGCTCTGGAAAGAGTCAGCTATGATGATGATGTCCCTGTCAAAGTCTTTGTCATTGCCATGGATGGCTCAGGCCTGTGCCTGCCTGACACATAGCAGACCCTTGCTAAGTATCTGTTAAATAATTGAATTGGTAGAATACATGCTTATGGGAAACATACGTGTACTTGGCAGTTTACTAGCCAGGAATCTGGCTCTGGGAGTCAGATCTGCAGCGTCTATTTCCTGTGGTGAGCCCTCTCTCAGAGTCTCCTCACCCACATGCTGAAATAGTCATACAATCTGCCTCATATAGCTGCAGTGAGGGTCAATCCATGTAGACACCAGGCACTCCCGGTCATGTACTTGCTACGTGCTAGCTGCTGTTGTCACTAACATTGTCGCTGTCTTCTTTTTCATTGTCTTGTTCAGCATTTGCCTCCTGTTCCAAGCACATAGTATATGCTCAATAAAAGACGAAGCTATGAATCAAAGCAGGGCCACTATTTCTGTACACACAAATGTTCACTACCCGAAGTGTATATTTTGGCAGGATTCAGACAACAGCAACTTTTTATAAAATATGACTCGAAGTGAAACTGAATTTTCTCTTTGGGTCTGTTTTTAGAGACCCAGCCACATAGTTCCTTGGGAATTGGTATTATGTTTATTTCCTTTTTGAATTTCAGGTAGTACCTACCACAGAAGTTTGCATTATTTATAGCACAAAATATCCTAGCTAGTGACCACGTCATGATTAAAAGTTGAAAACAAATGCACATTGATTAAAACAGCCAAATGGCAGAACTGTCATAGTATTTAACGGGATGATCTTAACAAGCGAGCCTGCAGCATGATATGTGGGGCGTGTTGCTGTGCAGTGCAGGGGAGAGGCACACTATTTCTGCAGTTTCTAATGAATGTGTCAGCCAAGGCCGGAGCTGGAGCTCACTGGCGCACTGTCTGCGTTGCCCACACAGGCCTGAGGTGCTGGGGCGTCCTGTACTGCAGCACAAAACCCAAAACCCAGAGACGAAACTGCATGGTTGACAACCGAAGTTCTTCACGCTGCCTCATTGTGAGTGAACAAAAAAATAAGTCCAGGCTGGGTGGCTTTGAAATATCCATCTCTGACTTAAACCATTTTACATTTATGTTATAGTATTTCTCATCAGAAATATCCAATATTAAAATAGTACTGAGAAATTTTCTAATTTATTTCAAGCTTTCACTCCAGAAAGATGCCATCAGATTACAGATTTTTCTTGTTCTATACGATCCCATTTGCGTTTAATATGGATTCATATTACGCATAAAAATTTGGGAGTTGGTGTACACTGCTCACAGAAATGGTTTATTTTTCAGAGGTCGTATGATTGGGGATTGCTCTTTTCCACCGCTGGCTTTTCTTTAGAATGCCCATCTTCAAAAATAAAAAAATTGTAGGTCTTTTTCATTTGCAAAACTAAGTGTACCTTGCATTTTTCACTTTTCAAAGCCCAGATTACCATCGGCTGTGTGTCATAAGCGCTCGACCTGCTCTCCTACTTCAAAGCAAAACGAAAATTCTTCGGACTGAAATTCTTTCATTTTCACTACCAAATTTGAACGACCTGCCAGTGCTAACCTTCTCCTTAAAGGCAATTTATCCCCTAAATTGAGCGCCCAAGCAATTCCTGCTTTCAAAGCCATCTCTATCCTGTAACTATTTTTTCTTTACATTTTGTATTCTCATGAGCTATTTACATACTTTATAATCAATTAAGTCTCTTTTATCTTCAACAAATAAATTAAAACTCACCTTTCTGTTTCGGTTATTTAAAAATCTTTCTCCCTCACAGCCATCCCTTTTTTTCTTGTGTGTATTTATAGGGTAGAATGTGAAGTTTGGATATAGATATTATCATGGTTTGGGATCAGAAATGTTTCCCCCACAGGCTCGTTTGAGGTGGGGCTTTGGAAGGTGATTGGGTCATGGACGACCTGTCCTCAAAATGGACTAACCCTCTGGTGAGTGTACGGCTAATGGTGTTGTTAGGTGTGGCCCGGCTGGAGGAAGCAGGTCACTGGGCGTGGAACCTGGAAGGGTATATTCTTGCCCCCAGCCGTTTCTTCTCCCTCTGGCTCCTTCTTCTCTCTCCATTTTGGCTACTACAGGTTGAGCGATTTTCCTCATTCGTGCCCTTCTGCCATGATATTCCTGCCTTGGAGCCAGAGACCATGGACTCAAAAACCTCTGAAACCATGAACCAAAATAAACCTGTCTTGCTTTATGTTACAGATCTTAGGTTCTTTGTCCCAGTAACGGAAAAGCTGACTACTACAGGTCCACACTGTGGAATGATTACATTGAGCTCATTAGCTCGTCCGTCTCTTCCAGACTTATTGAAATGTGAGTACATTTAACATTTACTCTCTTAGCAATTGTAAAGTAGGTTATTTTTCTTTAAATTCTATTTTATTTTTGATTGACAAATAGTAATTGTATAGATTTATGGGATAAAATGTGACATTTTGATACATGCATACATGGTAGAATGATCAAATCAGCCTCAAATATTTATCATTTCTTTGTAGTGACAACTATAATGTTATTTTGACTTACACATTATTATTAACTATTACCACCCTGCTGTGCATAAAACACCAGTATTAATTCTTCCTATTGATGGCAATGCGGTGCCCACTGACCAGTGCTCCATCTCCCCGTCCGTCGTCCCCACCCTCCATCCTCTAGTCTCTGCTAACCATTCTACTTTCAACTTTTATGAATGTGACTTTAGTTTTGGATTCCATATATGAGTGAGATCACACAGTGTTTGTCTTTCTGTTTCTGGTTCATTTCACTTAACCTAACGTCCCCAGGTTCACCCAAGCTGCTGCAAATGACAGCATTTCCGTTTTTTGTTTTTTTAATAAGGTTGAATACTATTTCATTGTATTAATACCACATTTTAAACATCCATTCATCTGCTTCTGGACACTTTGGTTGTTTTAGTCTGTTAGCTGTCGTGATAATGTCATGAATGTGGGGATGTAGCCATTTCTTTAGCATACTGATTGCAATTCCTTTGACCTACACACCCAGCAGATGGCTTACCATATTAAAAACAGTTAAAGTCTACTCTCTCCACGATTTCCAAGTATTAGTACATTACTATAACTATCATCACCATGTGAACAACAGGTCTCCAGACTGTAAGCCTCTCACCTAGCTGAAACCTCATAGCCGTTCACCGCCACCCGCCTCCCCACCCTCATGCCCGGTAACCACTGCTCTACTTTCCTTGCATGAGTTAGACAGTTTTAGATTTCACGTGTAAGTAAGGTTGAGCAAAATTTTTCTTTCTGTGCTTGCTTTGTTTCTTTTCCTTTTCTTTGTTTTGGGGTGCTGGGACTGAAACACAGGGCCTTGCACTTGCTAGTTCTACTACAGAGATAAATCTCTGTGCATGCTTCATTTCTCTTAGCATCATGTCCTCCAGCTTCACTCGGGTTGCTGCAGATGGGTGGGATTCCCTTCTTTGGGGCTGAAAAGCATCGTGATGGGTATAATTACATTTTCTTTATTCATTCATTGATGGACACGTACGATGATTCCCTATCTTGGCTATTGTGAACAATGTTGCGGTGAACATGCGGGTGGTAACATCTCTTCAAAATCCTGATTTCCTGTTCTTTAAAGTCATGGACAGAAGTGGAACTGCTATATCATTTGGTAATTCTATTTTTAATTTTTGAGAAACCCTCATAAGGTTTTCCATTTCCATTTCTACCAGCAGCGTGTAAGGATTTCCTTTTTTCCACATCCTTGCCAATACTTGTTAACTCTTTTTTGGGAAGGGGACAGAATTCATTCTAACAGGTAAGCTGCTGTTTTCTTTTCATTCCTCATCTACAATCTGGCTTCTGTTCCTGCTGTTCTGTAGAGAAATGTCAATCTAAACCGGGATGCAACAAACTACTGTCTGTAGGTGTGCTGCTTGTTTTTGTCAACAACATTTGAGTAGAACAGACCCGGCCCCTTTGTTTGTGTTACTGTCTGTGGCTGCAGAGCGGAGATGAGTGGTCGAGACAAGAGGGCATGACCCCTACACCCGAAACGTCCACCTCCTGGCTCCGTGCGGCGGGAGACTGTCGTCTCCAAGCCTCGGGGCACCGTTCGGCACGCGCGGGCCTTGGGCAGCCTTCGGGGCTGCCGACCAGGTCTGCCTCCTACCTTCCTGCCCTCTCCGTTTTCCGATTTTCTCCCTGTTCCCTACGTGGCTCCCTCTGGGCGGCTGCTTGGGGACCTTGCTTCACAGCCACTAAATGCTGTGCTTCTCACTGAATCTCAGCACCCCTTAATTCATATCTCGGGCATCACTTGATAGAGCTAATATTTTAGTGCCCACTTCCGCCTGGAAGCTCATAGGCACCCAAAACGGAGCTCACCTTTCCCCCTAAATAAGCTGCTTTTTCAACTGTCATTTTCTCTTTTATTTCTTCTTTGTTTGATAATCTGTTTTTATTAGTACATGTCTGCATTACATGCTACATGAATTGTGGGAAGCCGATAAGGCATCCACACGCTGGTCCAAACGCGAATCCCGGATACTCACCGCGATGCTCTGCACTGTCACCCTCACAGCCCACCGATATCCAAGCCCGGCTCAGCCCCCTGACTAGTTCACACCACACTCTTTCTCCATTCCCCTGTGACGTAACCAACCGTGCTTTAGTCCTGCCACCCTTCGATCTATTCCTCTTTTCACAGGTGGAATGTTCACTGAAAAATTTAACTCACGTTACATCCACTTTCTTAGAATCCTTTCTAAATTCTTTTACAAGTTTACAAGGCTTCCATGACCCGAGGCCTGCGTATCTCTCCAGCTTTATTTCTTTTCATCTAGCTACCTTCTGGCATGGCCGGAACAACTGTGGGGAAGAGCGGGGCACCCCGCGTTCCACCTCCGGCCCCCTCGCACTTAGGTGCGGCCATCCGACCAAGTCTCCGCTGGGAACGAGTGTGGCGTTGATTCGGCCTCCCCGGCCCGTGCCTTAAAGAAGCGGCATCCCTCCTCCACGTCCTCGTCCCTGCCGCTCTGTGCTCCGGGTGATGCGGGGCCCGCAGCCCACCGTGACTGTGCAGCTGACCACGCTGCTTGGGGGGTGGCGGAGCAACGGGTTGGGAGGAGCCTCCTGGTGCCTGAACCTGCCCGTGTGGGGTGGAGCCAACCCCACCAGACAGTCCACCCCGGACCAGTATGGAACACAGAGATAATTTCTACAGCTTCTACTGACCTGGAATCCTATTTTTTAATTTAATTTAATTTAATTTTTTTTTTTTATTTTTAAGGAGCAGCTTAGCTTTATCCTAACCAAGAGAGGCCTTTTTCTTCTTTGGATTTGTTTGCATCTTGGAAGGGCAAGCTTACTGTGCTTCCCCCTGTCTTCTGTGGCAAGCACATAATGCTCACTGGGTGACTGGCGAGTGGACAGCGAAGACAGACGCTACCTCGCCACAGCTTAGTCTTGTAGGAGGACATGAGGCAAAGAGATAAGGGAATAACACCATCTCAGAAATACTTGTCGGGTACAGTGGTGTCCCACTGCAATCTCAGCATTTGGGAGGCTGAGGCGGGAGGACCACCGCGAGTTCACGGCAATCTTGGGCCACACAGGCCAGCCTGAACTACAGAGCAAGAACCTGTCTCAAAAAATCAACCAATTAATCCATCAAAATATACTTCAAACGATTAGGAGGAGATACGTATATGCACCAGTTCCCTGAGATGAATGTAATTATTATGTATTGCACAAATATACTAATAGAAAAGAAATTAATAAAAAGAGATATTTCACATGTTGCCATATCTATCACCTTTGAAGGCTTTAGATGTACAGATAGGTTTGAAGACCTGTAAAGAAATGGAACCAGGACACAAGCAAAGCAGTTAGAAACTAATGTTAGAATAGAGTCAAGCATTTTTAGCTTTTCCAAAAGAAGGGCACAAATGAGGACCCTCAATCCACCAGTAGCAGTAATGTCATTCATTACTGGTCTAATTTCTCCTTAGAAATTGCTCTAATTAATCGTGTTTTGTGGGATCTTGACTCAGCTAGTGCCCAAAGACAACCCCCACCACCTGCCAAGCCTCACCTCCCTCTGCTACGGGTGCCCTTGTGTACCTCTTCCACGGTGATGTAAGCTGGCCTCGAGCCTTCTCCTTCCTTCCTTCTATCCCTCCTCCCTTCTTTCCCTCCTTTTCTCCTTCCTTCCCTCCTCTCTTCCTTCCCTCCTCTCTTCCTTCCTTCCTTCCTTCCTTCTGTCTCTCCTTCCTTCCTTCCCTCCTTCCTTCCTTCCCTCCTTCCTTCCTTTTTTCTTC